>CM077669.1:51026022-51151022 GCA_039707655.1 Elymus sibiricus | reverse complement strand
AATGCTAAGTATAGGTCATTTTAGAGCTTTCCTAGGTTAAATGGGTCGTTTGAGAGCTAATTAAGGTTGTTATGTTCTTTTTGAGCTAGCTAAGCATATTAAGTCATTTTGGAGGAATAAATGCTAAGTATAGGTCATTTTAGAGCTATCCTAGGTTAAATGGGTCATTTGAGAGCTAATTAAGGTTATTATGTCATTTTTGAGCTAGCTAAGCATATAAATCCATTTTTGGAGAAATAAATGCTAAGTATACGTCATTTTAGAGCTATCCTAGGTTAAATAGGTCATTTTGGAGCTAATTAATGTTGTTATGTCATTTTTTAGCTAGCTAAGCATATTGAGTCATTTTGTTAAGCTAAACACTTGGGAAAACTTACCGTCATCATTTAGATGTAGGTGAAGGACCGGTCGCACCAGTGGCAGACGGAGAAGCATCGGTCGATGCTTGTCGGGAGTTATGCTGCACCAAAGATCATTTGCAGTGTATCGTTAGCATGATGCAACTCAAATGTGAAGACTAGTAACTAATGACCATTCAAATGAAACTCACCGTGCCCGCTGGAGCAATGACTGGCATCGACGGAGGGGTCGTGCCATTCTTTTCGCACATGCTCTGCACATTTGGTTTTCTCGAGTCAGTCATATTAGTTAGTAATGAAAGGAACATTACGTGCATGATTTGGCTAATATGCAGAAGAAACTTACCACGAAGAGCTCGTATAGGGCCCGTTGACCCGCCTCGTTTCGGTTCCTCTCCTCCTCCAATAGCTTAGCCGTCCTCTCCTCCGCCTCCCTCTCCCTCGCCGCCGCCTGCCGTCTCTCTTCCTCTAGAAGCGCCTGGGTCCTCGCTTCTGCTTCCTCAAGAGCAGCCTGGGTCTTCGCTCTCTCTGCCTCAATAGCAGCCTGCAACACCACTCGTTAGCATTGTAATCATCGACGGCCGCACACACAATGTAATGAAGGAAAGGTATCTGAGTCCGTATAACTAACCTGGAATTCGAGCTCCATTGGCCGTGCACGAGGCCTTATCTCAGGATCGGAGCTGGTCTGGCGCTTCTTGATCTGCGGGAGAGTGCTAGTACAACGTATCAGTCCATCCCCAATGGCTAACAAGCCATGGTGCCTCCCGCCACCAGATATCATCACCAGCTCTGGATCAAGAGGTTGCTGGCTCGGGTTAAACTCCGGCCCTTTCCTCGCCTTCCCCTCGTCTCTGTACCTCACAAGCTTGTTGTGGGAGGCGCGGTTGCTGAATTTCTCTGGATCATCGAGGTCAGACTTAGAGAATGCCTTGGCCTTCTTGTACGAGGCAGTATTGGACATGGCATAGAGGTCGAACAGCTCTGGCACTGGAGCCTTGTTGTGCCGCGCCTAAAAGAGAGGAACAGAGTATTAGTTAAGGGCTCAAGCTAGCATGAAGAATGAATTTGCATGAATCATGAAGCAAACCACATACCCAGTTTTCCCCGAACCCACGTAGGTTGACGCTGCCTAGATGGTGTGGGACACCTTTCATTTGGGCGCGCTTCTCCTTTGCACCGTCGTGGACGTTGCGCCATTGGGGAGTGCACCACTCATCCACCAACGCCTCCCAACAGTCCATCCTATCCGCACACCATCTCGGGGGCACCTAAGTTAAGCAAGAGAAATTTGAGCGCTACGCATACGAATCAAATCAAGGAACTAAGTACAAGGCCTTAAGAATAGGTAATTACCTTCATGTACTTCTCCTTACTCAGATAGTTGAGGCGGCACTTCTCTTTTTTCCTCCGAATACCAGTCGAGGCGTAGTAGTCTCGAATAGCCTGCGTCCGAGCCTCGTGCCGAAAGTTTTGAAGTAGGCGCCTGCACTCGTTGTCGATAACCCGAGCCGCGGCCTCCTCCTGTCCCTCAGCACACCTGTAGAAGGTCTGCAATCAAACAAGAAAACACGGATTAGTATAATCACTAGGGTTGCCAATCAAAGAAGAAAACACAACGTAGACGGTAAAGGAGAAATTACCCAAAACGTCTGGATCACAATGTCGGCGACCGTGTGGCACTCGAGATCGCCGATCCTATGCCCCGGCGGGGCGGGGGCAGCCAAGTAGTGCTCCCAGGTCATTCCTAGCTCTGGAACCCGGCCCTCACCGGGCAACGTGACCCACCCCGGGAAGCTCTGGCGACAAATCACGCCAAGGACACTGTTGGGCTTGCGGCAACCAGGCCCGTGTGTCCAAGACCTGCAGTATGACAAGGCCAACGCATTAGATATTCGAAGAAACGTGAAGACAAAAGGTTAAAAAAGAGTAAATGCACTTACTTCTCCCCCTGCGGCGCAATCAACCACCTCTGGTCGGGGGTCGCCGGGGTGGGCGGGAGCTTTGTACCACCATGCTGGTAGACTTTGCGCCCCTCAACCCACTCACTCTCGCTATAGCTATCAGAACTATAGCCACCCTCAGCACGGCCACTTGACGAGCCCGCACCTGGGTTCTGCTGCGACTCAGCGTGATCCCCAGTCTCGTGGGACGAAGGCTCGGCGGCCCGACGCTCGTCGGCCGTAGGCGCGTCTGTCGTAGCCTCGTCTGTCGTAGGCTCGTCGGCCTGAGGCTCGTGGACCGGAGTCCGAGACGGCTGCACCTCAGGCTGCTCCATCTCAGACGGAGCACTCCTGTGGTCGGGTGAATCAGCTGGGGGTGGCGGCGAGGAAGGCGTAGTAACAGCCTTCCTACCTCTCCCGCCGCCACGTCCACCTCTACCAACCTTCTTCCCCCCCCCCCCCGACCTCTCCCGGTCGAAGAAGAAGCGCCCGCCGGTGTCTGCATACTGAGATCCAGCGCTCTCCGGAGGTGGTGGGGTGGGATGGAAGTACCCCTCCCACCACGCGCCGAGGAAGGAGCCTCGGAGCGCTCTCGACCCGCGCCCACCATCTGTCAACACCTGCAATGACAAAGAGTAAACGAAGTTAGTACAACATTAAAAAAAATGAATACCTGACATGAATATAATTTAAGTGTATCATCATCATGAACATAATAAAAAATTGAATACCTAACATTAACCAATTAATAATATATATGTACATAATAATAATTGAATACCTGACATGAACTATAATATTAATCTTCATCGTCATCATTAATAAATGCATCATCATCGTCTATATATGCTTCGGGGTCAATAAATGCATCACAAATATATGACCCCATCGGCCTCTGGAAGGCCGAAGAGCACCTTTTCGGTCAACAGGAGGCCGAAGAGGTGTCGGGGGTCGGGGGTGTCGTGTCTGGGTGGCATGGTGTCGGGGTGTCGTGGTGTCGGGGTGTCGGGGTGTCGTGTCGGGGTCGGGGTGTCGGGGGGTGTCGTGTCTGGGTGTCGTGGTGTCGGGGTGTCGGGGTGTCGGGGTCGGAGTCGATGTCGGGGTGTCGGGGGGTGTCGTGTCTGGGTGTCGTGGTGTCGCGGTGTCAGGGGTGTCGGGGTGTCGGGGTCGGGGTGCCGTGTCGGGGTCGGGGTGTCGGGTCGGGGTCGGGGTGCCGTGTCGGTGTCGGGGTGTCTGGTCGGGGTCGGGTTGCCGTGCCGGGGTCGGGGTCTGGGTCGGGGTGTCGGTGTCGGGATGTCGGGTCGGGGTCGGGTTGTCGGGTCGGGGTCGGGGTGCCGTGTCGGGGTCGGGATCGAGGTCGGGGTGTCGGGGTCGGGGTGTCGGGTCGGGGTCGGGGTCGAGGTGCCGTGTCGGGGTCGGGGTTTTTTCTCTTTTTTTCTTTTCTTCTTCTTCCTCTTCTTTCTTTTCTTCCTTTTCTTCCTTTTTTTTCCTTCTTCTTCTTCTTCTTCCTCCTTTCCTTTTTCCTCTTCTTCTTCTCCTCCTCTCCTCTTTTTTCTTCTTCTTCTTCCTCTTCTTCTTTTTTCTTCTCCTCCTCCTCCTCTTCTTCTTCTTCCTTTCCTTTTTTCCTCTTCTTCTTCTCCTCCTCTCCTCTTTTTTTCTTATTCTTCTTCTTCTTCTTCTTCTTTTTTCTTCTCCTCCTCCTCTTCTTCTGTTTCTTCTTCTTCTTATTATTTTTTGTTCTTTTTCTTTTTTCTTTTTCCTTTTTTTTCATCTTCTTTTCTTCTTTTTTTTTCTAGGTTTTTTCTTTTCTTCTTTTCTATCTAAGTTTTTTCTACCTAATAAAAACTAACTAATATGAACTAATAACTAACTAATATAAACTAACTAAATGAACTAATAAAAACAGAAAAAAAAACAGGAAAAAACAAAAAAGGGGGGGAATGGTGGAGCTCACCGGAGGGTGGTCGAGGCGGCGGCGCTGGGGAGGAGGGTGGCGGCGGCGGTCGGCGGGGAGGAGGGGGTCGGCGGGGGTCGGCGGGGAGGAGGGGGTCGGTGGGGAGGGGGCGGCGGCGGTGCTGTGGAGGAGGGAAGGGGGCGGCGGCGGCACTGTGGAGGAGGGGAGGGGGCGGCGGCGGCGCTGTGGAGGAGGGGAGGGGGCGGCGGCGGGGAGGAGGGGGGCGGCGGGGGTCGGCGGGGAGGGGGCGGCGGCGGCGCGCAGAGACAGAGAGAGAGAGATGTGAGAGAGAAGTGCCCCCGCCCTCTCCCCAGCAGACGGCAAAGAAGTGGCCCGTGTGACCTAGCCAACGCAGTATCCCGGGGGCCCCACTTTGGTCTTTGCCGTCTGCTGGCAGACGACAAAGAACTCTTTGCCGTCTGCCAACAGACGGCAAAGAAGTACAGATGGCAAAGAGCCTCTTTGCCATCAGTATGTTCTTTGCCGTCTGCTTTGTAAAAGCAGACGGCAAATATCCTCTTTGCCATCTGCCAGCAGACGGCAAAGAGCTGGCAGATGGCAAAGTCCCTGATTCCAGTAGTGCTCCCCTCGTCTTAGAGGGAAAAATCTTGGTTTTTGGATCCTTCAGATTGTTCATAGTGATCAAATTATATAAATCCCAAGTGACTCAACAAATATAGCTATGCTCCCCGGCAACGGCGCCAGAAAAAGGTCTTGATAACCCACAAGTATAGGGGATCACAACAGTTTTCGAGGGTAGAGTATTCAACCCAAATTTATAGATTCGACACAAGGGGAGCCAAATAATATTTGAGAGTATTAGCAGCTGAGTTGTCAATTCAACCACACCTGGAGATTAAATATGTGCAACAGAGTGATCAGTAGCATAGTAGTATGGTAGTTCAATAGCAGTAGCAACAGTAATAGTAGCGGTAACAATGACAACAATAGTTTTGTAGCAGTTGGAACAGTAGCAGCAGCAATAGTAACTTAGCAAGAACAATAAGTGGAAAACTCGTAGGCACTGGATCGATGTATTCATTGGATGATATTCATCATATAACAGTCATAACCTAGGGCGACACAGAACTAGCTCCAGTTTCGTCAATATAATGTAGGCATGTATTCCGTAAATAGTCATACGTGCTTATGGAAAAGAACTTGCATGACATCTTTTGTCCTACCCTCCCATGGCAGCGGGGTCCATAAGGAAACTAAGGGATATTAAGGCCTCCTTTTAATAGAGAACCGGAACAAAGCATTAACACATAGTGAATACATGAACTCCTCAAACTAAGGTCATCACCGTGAAGTATCCCAAATATTGTCACTATGGGGTTGACGGATCATAACACGTAATAGGTGCATATGACTAGGCAAGATCGGATCAAGAACATAGATATAATGATGATAGCATAAACGGTTCAGATCTGAAATCATGGCACTCGGGCCCTGGTGACAAGCATTAAGCATGGCAAAGTCATAGCAACATCAACCTTAGAACATAGTGGATACTAGGGATCAAGCCCTAACAAAACTAACTCGATTACATGATGAATCTCATCCAACTCCTCACCGACCAGCAAGCCTACGAAGGAATTACTCACTCCCGGTGGGGAGCATCATGGTATAGGCGATGGAGAAGTGTTGGTGATGACGAAGACCGAAGATTCCCCTCTCCGGAGCCCCAAACGGACTCCAGATCTGGCCTCCCGATGAAGAACAGGAGGTGGCGGCGGCTCCGTATCGTAAAACGCGATGAAACTTTCTCTCTGATTTTTTTCTCTGAAAATAGGATTTTATAGCGTCGGAATTAGGGCAAGTGGGGCCACGAGGTGGGCACAACCCACCAGGGTGCGCCGGGGGGGGGGGGGGGGGGGGGCTGGCGCGCCCTGGTGTCTTCTGCCCAGCCAGGGGCCCCCCTCCGGTGGTTCTTGGCTCCAGTATTTTGTATTTATTGTAAAATAAATCTCCAAAAAGTTTCGTCTAGTTCCGAGAACTTTTATTTCTGCACAAAAAATAACACCATGGTAGTTCTGCTGAAAACAACGTCAGTCCGGGTTAGTTTCATTCAAATCATGCAAATTAGAGTCCAAAACAAGGGCAAAAGCATGAGGAAAAGTAGATACGATGGAGACGTATCAGTGACCAGGTGAATCCAGACTAACTTCACCCTTTCAAAATCTTTCCTTGCCTTTGTGCCAGCCCGAATCTTATCTGCATAACCCAGAACCTCATTCAAACCCTAGTTCCGAAATATTGGGACCAGGAATCCTGCCTTTGTGTTTACAAAGGAGCTATCATTTTCCTTGCTCTATTAATCCTCCCAAGATTTCCAGAGATCATCCTTCATCCATAAACCCTAGATGTGCAAAAATATTGCCAAGTTATATGCAATATTTTTCATCTAGAATTAATTCCTTGTTTTGCCTTTCCGAGGAATTAAATCCAAAGGGATAGCTAGACATCTGTAAATTTCTTGAAAATTTATGGAGATGATCTTTGTGCCTATCTAAAGCTCTGGTAAAAATATTGGCCAAAATTTAATAAGGACAATTGCATTTTCTTTATTAAAGCCAATATTGCAATTTGGGCACTTTCCAAAGGAACTACCATTTTGGTAGCCAGGAAAAATCCCAAATTAATTGTGGAGCTTTTCCTATCCATCTAAACCTCAAATCCATCCAAACATCTAGCCACTCTTTGTCAATATTGAGCACATAATCCAATACAAGTTTCTGCCCTATTTGCAGCTTTGTAAAGGAAGTGCCCGATTCCTAGATCTCCTTGATCTGAAATTTTGCAGGGTGATCTACTATGATATTTCATTCATGCAAAACAAAAATAAGCTCAAGCCATGATACTATTCTTCCTTGGCAAATTATGGAAGGAAACGCAGCGGTCGAAGTACGCGTACCGAAGGCGAAAGCGTAATCATGGAAGGGCGCTTCCTTAGCCGGAACACGCATTAGAGGGGTTGCGCCACCAGTGGCCTGGGCAGGCTCACCGACAGGTGGGGACCACCTGTCGGGTTCGTCTCCCTCCTCTGCGCGCGCCTGAACAGAAGCAGAGAGGGGCTCTGGCGACGATTCCGGGCGGCTCACACCACCATTTGCGATGCCACGGCCACCTATAGACTCACGGAGGTACGGCACTTCTGGAGATGCCATCTACGTCCGTCGGAGGGCTCGAGCGCGAGCAGGGCGTCGACCATGGCGGACGAGCGCTGCGGTTGAATGGAGCTTTGATCCCTAGCGGTTGTTAGGCTAAATTGGGCTGGGGAATGGGTTTGCGGAGGCTCAGAGAATCGGTTGGCTAAGAAATCCGCGAGAGGGGTCCATGGCTTGCCTGGGATTTGAGCACGGGATGGCGGCTTCCCAAAATTTTCTATTTTGAATCCCTATTCAATTTTGAGTTGTGAATCCTTTCAAAACCCTCTGATAAATAAATAAAATGAGAGGAGGAAAATGACACTCCAAAATCAGAGACAATGTTTTGATTCAAATTTTAAAATAGAAAATATTTGCAATTTATTTTAAATTCAAATTCCTTTTCAATTTTGAGTTATTGCAAAAAATAATGTTTTTTAAAAAGTATTTTCTTTGGTCTTGAAAATATGTTCATGTTGTAGGAAATTTTATTCTGAAATTTTTTATATATAATATTCCTATATAAATGTTTTTTTAATTTTGTTTATTTGCTTTTCTGCGCTTCAAAAAAAGGAAGTACTGTTCACCGGACACTATTCACCCGGGAAAAGAAAAAAAAACTGCAGCGTACCGCGGCCGGCCGAAGGCCTTTTGCAGCCCATGCGCGCCTCCTCTCTCTTTTCTCTTTTTTTCAACTATGTTTCCTATATGTTTAGTCCCACCTCGCCTAGGCTTAGACCTTTGGACCTCCCTCCCACCTTTAAATATAAACCTATAGGAGCATCCAAAAATCATTCAACTCGGGTTAAACCTATCTTTTGGTTTGACTAGGTTTATTAAATAATTTTTTTTCTTCTCTCCGGCGGGATTTCTGGAAGTCGTCTCCTCTTTGGAATTATCTCTTCTCTGCATTATAAAGGTATTCTTTTCGTATTTTCTTTTATACTCCTGTAGTTTATTATTCTTAGACTAGTATTCCTAGACTAGTATACGGTAGAGTAATTAGATGATCAATTAGTCTCTGTATTTACACATTAGTCCTAGAATTCTTTTAGTCATAACTACTTTTCTCCGTAAAACAGATTGGCCCTGATTTTTTAAATAGCCATAACTTTTTACTCGTTCATTCAAATTAGGTGAAACCAATGACTAGCGGGCGAACTGAGGCTGCTCCAGAGGCTAGCTGGCGCGCGGGGGTGGCTTGGGCGGTGCTGGCCACGGTAGAGACGGTCACGGGCCGGCGTGCCGCCAAAGAGCCGTGGATGCAGCTCTGTGAGGAGCAGGGCTTGTCGGGGTAGCACTAGAGGACAAGGATGAGGATTAGGATGAGCTCGGGAGGGTTATCCAGAGATGGTCTGGCTCGGGCGCGGCATGTGCAAAGGACGCGCTCTGGCCACGCCCAGTGCATGCACGCTACATGCTCGACAGAATGCCAGGGTGGCCTAGAGGGCTTGGGTGCAAGTGGAAGTTAACAGGATTAGGGTAGTGGCAGCTAGAAGACCAGTGGACATGTTAGTTTGGCAAGAGAGGCAAGTTTACAATACAAACATAAAACCACGCCAAATCTGTCCATGCACTATAGGTGTTCGACAAAATGACAGAGCCACCTATGGAGCTTTTCTAGAGCTGCAATTTGGCAGGCTGGGGTCTCTTTAGATGCTAAAGAGAGTGGTGCGGTTAGTTTGGCAAAACAAGAAACTTGTTAGTGCAAATTTTGGTGAAAAACAATTCTGGACAGAATCTGGAGGGGAACTTTTGGTGGACCAGAAAGATGAGATTAGGTCTGATCTCCTGGACTTAAGGTTTTGGTTGGAAGGACTATAAGCAGGAAAAATATCATGGTGACTAAGACAAAATAAAATAGGGTTGCAGTTCAAACTGCCCAACTGGACCAGAATAGAAATGAGGATGTTTTGCTCAAGTTTTTCAAAGAACACAAATGGGTTTTTGCATAAATATGAGTTATATACATCTACTGACATCCCCAAATTTTCATGGAATTTTTAAAGAAATAAATAAACAGGTTGTAGTGCAAACTACAAACTGAACCAGATTTGAAAACTTGAAGTGGAGCTCAAAATTCCCAAAAGACCAAGAGAGGTTTTTGCATAAAAGCGATCTGTAGGCAATGCTTGACCTCTCCAAATGTTTTGAAGAATTTACAAATGAATATTTAAAACGGTTGCAATGCAATGGAGACCCCTAAAAGAATGGGAATGTCATTATAAAAGAAATGAAGCTTGACAAAAATATTATGCAAATGATTCCACTTAAATACCAAACAAAATCAAATGTTTTAAGAGAACATTCAGTCCCCACAATATTATTCAAAAGTTTCTAATAGGAGGGAAGAATTTTGCAATACACAGGAAAAAGGGGTGGTTCTGAGTCAACAAAAGACCAATATAAAAAAGTTTTATTTCTAGCAAATTTTTAATTAATAAAAATATGGTTAAATTTTTTGGGGTGTTACAAACTCTACCCCCCTTAAAGAAAAATCTCATCCTCGAGATTTGCTAAGGAAAGAAAAGAAATTACTTGTAAAACACAGCAACAAAATCACTCACATGCAGGTGCAATCAGGACAAACATTCATATCACACAGTCACTCATATCGCATAATGCAATTAATGGCTAACAATGAACACTCCGATTGGTAGTAACAAGGCACGAGCGATAGGGCTCCGAGGAAATATCCTCAGTCACAGGGACACATAAAGTGGTACCCGTGCGACCTTGGGTATCGTCTCCATCTCTAGAGCTGTCGGGGTCGGGGTCTCGGATGATAATTTCCAAAGTGACGAGTCACTATGGTTGCCGGTTAGGTGGCCTCGGGTCACGCCAAAAATTTCTCTCTGAAGTCACACGTCAACTGATTTACGCTAGTCACACATAGTGCCCTTTTAAATAAAGGGGATGCGAGCATCCTGCAAATTTTACTAAAGGCGTCTTCACTACAACTCCGGGGAAATACGCGAACATAGCATTACAGGGCAACACGACCACTAGGAGCTAACAGCTACTCTGATGGACCTGCTCTACCTTCAGTGGCTTCTGAGCGGACGTGCTCAGCAGCCGACGGGGTTTCCTTGGTTGCCATAGCTCAAGGGTTGGCGAGGCCATGGGACTGAGCTACAGGGTTGCGGTTACGACGACGTCTCAGACGGGATGACCTGGGCACAGCCTGATTGCAGTAAGCATCCAGTCTGCGGTGAAGCTCTTCCGTGGTCAAAATCGGGTTGACAAAAGGGAAGACTGGGGTAGACCTCGGGGATCCAACATGCCTTCCAAATAGCACTTGTTGATCGCTGGGGGCGGTTGCAGCTTCACTGCTTACCGGGGTCCGGCGAGCAAACGAGCTGCTGTGCACAACCAGATCAAGGGTGATCTGATCAACTAGCGCCTCCTGCGCTCTTAAGTAGCGCACTACATGCACCAGTGCAGGGTCCGTCTCAAGGTCTCCGTTGGCGACTTGGGTCGGGCTACCATAGCCTTCATGGCAAGGATAGTAGACGAAAGGGCGGCTATTTGCCCTTGGCGACAGATGTCGCAGTTGGACTATAGCCTCTCGGGCTGCAAGCTGGCGGGCTGCGGCTTCGCCGGTGGCCGCCTTCCCAGTGAAATGGTAAGGGCGTTCCGACGAGGTACTCCTTCCGTAGATGTGCACCGTGGCCCAGAAGTGATGGATAGTATCGCTCGCGGGCTCCTCATGCACAACATACTCTGGGGGCTCTTCTATGCCAAGATCTTGGTGGGTGAGGTCGGCGAGAATGGCTACGAAGTCTTCAGGCTCGGATGCAGTGGTCTCGTTGCGAGCGACGAGGCCAGACATCTTGCTAGTCTGGGTTATTGGAATGGAACTGAAGGTTGTGGTGCGCTGGGTTGGGGAAAGGCTTTCCTTTATAGGCCAAAAGAGTCTTCCATCGCACGCTAGGGGATGCGACAACTCCAGTGTCAGTCACAGACACACAGCCTATGGGCTGGCAGATAGTTTGGGCACCGACCGCCAAAAGGTGTCGGATGGCCACTGTGGAGGCTATTTGATAGGATAGGCTTGAATGCGGATATAAAATATCCGGGTGGTGAGGAAACCTAGGGATAGCGACCTGGCTAAGATAGGATTAGCCAATGGTCAGCCTGGCTCTGATACCAAGTTTGCCAGGACCGGTTCTCCGGGATATGAGAATCCCAGCAAACGGCCCTCATGCTCACCAGCCCCAGGATTACTGTTAGCTGGTGGACACTTCCTTGATTCAGAAATTCCAAGCGATTACAAAATAGAGAGTACAAGACCATGAAGGTTTATGGTGTACAACAAAATATTCTAGTGGCTGATGGAGGAAGCGACTCGGGGATCTCCAGTGTCTATGGGACTCCATTCCCACAGGAACAGCTGACTTGGAGAACTCCTATCTCGCGTGGCTGCTATCTTTGGTGTCTAGGTTGCGGGGTTGATATCATCGTGCTCCTCTCCAAATATGCGATCTGGCCAAGACAATAGTCAGGGACAAGCCTGTGAGTACGTTTGAATGTACTCGCAAACATCATGAAAACAGATATAATAAAGCAGGTGAATTGCATGCACTAAATCTTATTTACGGATGCTCAATCAGTCATAATATAAATTCATAAATACAGGTGAGCAAGTAATTTATTCATATGATGCAAAAAATGAAATGGAACATCGGGCGGTAGTCCTCCCAAAAATTCCAAGAAAATAAAATGTCCAATCGGGTGTCTGAAGTGACGCCTCGAAAGGGGTAAGAATATAAAACATGCCTCAGTCAGGCGTCTGAGCGACACCACAGAAAGGGCTTATAATAACAATGAGTAAATAATAACATGCGTGCCACAGTCGGGCGTCTGAAGCGACGCCACATAAAGGGCTTATATCAAAAGTAAATACAGCAGTGCCACAGTTGGGCGTCTGAAGCGACGCCACATAAAGGGCTTATAAGGAAAATAAATAACATGCGTGCCACAGTCGGGCGTCTTGCGACACCTTTTAAAGGGCTTATATTGAAAATAAATAATAATATCATGAGTATCCAGGAGGTAGGACCATCCCAGGGATACTCGACAAAATCATATAAGAGAAGGGTTAGTCCACAAAAATTGATAATAATATTTTGTATCCTAAATTATGATCATCCACGTGTTTCAATTAATATCCTCCGAAGACCGACACTAAGACCGACACTTGACCTATCCTAGACTGTAGTCCTTAACCGTGGACACGGCTATTCGAATAGATATTAACTCTGCAAACGGTGTACTCTTTACCCACGAGAAACGGATTTCTTTAGTCAACCAGAGATGTTGGCTAATTCCGATTACGGTCTTTGAGTTGAAAACACACCTGACCTGCACACACCAGCTTGACTTCCCGATGCCTGGAATCACCCACAGCACTCGTTAAGTAGAACTCTAAGTGGGGAGGCTCCAACCTCGATTAGCATGGGATCACAATATTTATAACGCGCGCAAACAGCGGCGCTACCCCCTCGGCTCCAACAGGAAACACCCATGCCCCCGGACCAAGTGACATGCCTACCAGTGATCAGTGGTATCTTTCACTATGGCCTCTCTGTACGGTGTGTGCAAGGAGAGGGGTTGACGACTTACTGAACCGTACCCTACCAGTGGCAGGGACAAGTGGTAGCACAAATCAAGTATGGGGGTTACTGGTACAAGACTCGATCTACGGTCGACTCAGGAGGTTTATGTCTTTCCTGCATGGTTAGCACATCAAATATTTCCCACACTTTCAGACAGAATCACCATTTATCATACCCCATCATGCCTCACTGATCATTCTCGTCCCAACGGAATGTCAGTACCAAGCTCGTGTCTTCCCGAGACA
This sequence comes from Elymus sibiricus, assembly GCA_039707655.1. NCBI lineage: Eukaryota > Viridiplantae > Streptophyta > Magnoliopsida > Poales > Poaceae > Elymus > Elymus sibiricus. Next base: position 51,137,754 of record CM077669.1, on the reverse strand, counting down.
TAGACTTCTCCCGGATTCCTTCCGGTAGGTATGAGTGGCACAAGGGAGTGAATACTGTCACATGTGTCTAAATTACAATAATAAGAATTTCTCATCATGCACTCATGAGCATGATCATACTTTCACATGAAATAATACTCTCTTCACTTTAGTATAGTGATGAGGTTTTATTTACCACATCAAACAACACACAACATATATTATACCAAGGTTCAGAATGCTTGCCTTCAAGGTGCAGAGAGGTGAGGTGTATTCCACAACTTTTGAAAGTTTAATCATCCCTCCAAATTCCAATTTTTGAAAATATCCAAATCAACATACATTTTAAAACTGTATAGAAAAGTTATTGGAATTTTTTTTAAATAAATATGAAAATAAACTAGATGAAATTTAAGAGAGGTGGGAAAGAGAATCAAGTCAATTGGATTTTTAGTTTAAAAGTTATTGTCGGTCAAAGAGCGGTCAAAGTTCTGTTTTAGAATAAAACAACTAAAAGGAAACGCAGCAGCCGAAGTACGCGTATCGAAGGTGAAAGCGTAATCATGGAAGGGCGCTTCCTTAGCCGGAACATGCATTAGAGGGGTTGCGCCACCAGTGGCCTGGGCAGGCTCACCGACAGGTGGGGACCACCTGTCGGGTTCGTCTCCCTCCTCTGCGCGCGCCTGAACAGAAGCAGAGAGGGGCTCTGGCGATGATTCCGGGCGGCTCACTCCACCATTTGCGATGCCACGGCCACCTATTGACTCAGGGAGGTACGACGCTTATGGGGATGCCATCCACGTCCGTCGGAGGGCTCGAGCGCGAGCAGGGCGTCGACCATGGCGGACGAGCTCTGCGGTTGAATGGAGCTTCGATCCCTAGCGGTTATTAGGCTAAATTGGGCTGGGGAATGGGTCTGCGGAGGCTCAGATAATCGGTTGGCTAAGAAATCCGCGAGAGGGGTCCATGGCTTGCCCGGGATTTGAGCGCGGGATGGCGGCGGCAGAGACTGCCGGAGTTGGGGTGTACGGCCACCTCCGGTCTTTCTGGTTACCTTTGTGGGCTCACAAGGGATTGGAGTGCCGTTCCAATGAGCTCGGGATCCCTTCTTACAGGCAGCGAGGTCGGTTCATCGACGGCCGTGGATAAGATCGCCGGCTGACCTTCTCTGCCACAGCAGGGCGACGTGGCTAGGCTTGGGGACGACGGCAGGGACTAGCGGACGAACTGAGGCTGCTCCAAAGGCTAGCTGGTGCGCGGGGGTGGCTTGGGCGATGCTGGCCACGGCAGAGACGGTCACGGGCGCCGGCGTGCCACCAAAGAGCCATGGCTGTAGCTCTGTGAGGAGCAGGGCTTGTCGGGGCAGCACTAGAGGACAGGGATGAGGATTAGGACGAGCTCGGGAGTGTTATCCAGAGACGCTCTGGCTCGGGCGCGGCACGTGCAAAACACGCGCTCTGGCCATGCCCAGTGCACGCACGCTACATGCTCGACAGAATGCCAGGGTGGCCTAGAGGGCTTGGGTGCAAGTGAAAGTTAACAGGATTATGGTAGTGGCAGCTAGAAGACCAGTGGACATGTTAGTTTGGCAAGACAGGCAAGTTCACAATACAAACATAAAACCATGCCAAATCTGTCCATGCACTATAGGTGTTCGACAAAATGACAAAACCACCTATGGAGCTTTTCTGGAGCTTAAATTGGGCAGGATGGGGTCTCTTTAGATGCTAAAGAGAGTGGTGAGGTTAGTTTGGCAAAACAAGAAACTTGTTAGTGCAAATTGTGGTGAAAAACAATTCTGGACAGAATCTGGAGGGGAACTTTTGGTGGACCAGAATGATGAGATTGGGTCTGATCTCCTGGACTTAAGTGTTTGGTTGGAAGGAATATAAGCAGGAAAAATATCATGGTCACTAAGGCAAAATAAAATAGGGTTGCAGTTCAAACTGCCCAACTGGACCAGAATAGAAATGAGGATGTTTTGCTCAAATTTTTCAAAGAACACAAATGGGTTTTTGCATAAAAATGAGTTATATACATCTACTGACATCCCCAAATTTTCATGGAATTTGTAAAGAAATAAATAAACAGGTTGTAGTGCAAACTACAAACTGAACCAGATTTGAAAACTTGAAGTGGAGCTCAAAATTCCCAAAAGACCAAGAGAGATTTTTGCATAAAAGTGATCTGTAGGCAATGCTTGACCTCTCCAAATTTTTGCAGAATTTACAAATGAATATTTAAAATGGTTGCAATGCAATGGAGACCCTTAGAAGAATTGAAATGTCATTATAAAAGAAATGAAGCTTGACAAAAATATTATGCAAATGATTCCACTTAAATACCAAACAAAATCAAATGTTTTAAGAGAACATTCAAGCCCCACAATATTATTCAAAAGTTTCTAATTGGAGGGAAGAATTTTACAATACACAAGAAAAAGGGGTGGTTCTGAATCAGCAAAAGACCAATATAATAAAAAGTTTTATTTCTAGACAATTTTTAATTAATAAAAATATGTTTAAATTTTTTGGAGTGTTACATTCCGGTAGGCTGTAATGTCATCTGGCATGATCCTGTATCCGTTCTTAGCTGCGAGGAACTCGGTCAGCCCAGCGTTTGCAACAAATTGAGCGAACTCTTGATGGAACCCGACTTCCTCCATGAAGGCATCATGCGGCCATTCGCACGACCGCACCTCCACTGTTCTCGGAGTGTAAAGGTCATTGTCCGATGATTTCCCAACGACTCCTTTGGCATTTTTCTTGGAGGAAAACTTACTAAATAAATCCATCTTATCCCTATAATACAAATTCTGAAAATTTTAGCCTACAAATTTTTTGTCAACAAAACTTCGTGAAATTGATATCAACTACTCCTAAGCATGCATAGAGGCCATATTAAGCATTCAAACTGCTTAGAGTTCTAAGAATTCAACATGCAAGCTCATCTACAGCAGCACCAAGAGTAGCTAATTACTCTAAAAATAACCCGTTAAACCAAAAACTAATTGGAGCAATGGAGGAGTCACATACCAAGTAGCAATCCCTCCAAACAGTTTCAGAAATGGAGCTTCGAACAAAGAGATCGAAATCCATGGGTTTGAGAGCAAGAGCACGGGAATGGTGGATGTGGTGATTTTTTTCTAGAGGTAGGGGATGATGTGGGCTAAAGGGATAAGTGACGGAGCCCACGTGGGGGCCACAACCCACCAGGGCGCGCCTGGGGTTGCTGGCGTGCCCTGGTGTCTTGTGGGCACCAGGTGCACCCCCCTCTGGTATTATTTGCACCATAAATTCATAAATATTCGGAAAAAAAATCATATCAAATTTTTAGAACATTCTAAGAACTTTTATTTTTGGGTCATTCTTATTGCACGGAGAAAACAAAAAGCAGGACAAACATGGCATTTTATTTTATTTGACTAACTAAAACAGAAAATAAAATGTGGGAGCAGAGAGTTGTGTTTTCTAGATTCATCAACTTCATACCTCTCAAAAATGATCCATTAATAAGGTTGATCAAGTCATATTAACAACCACTTCCGATTAGCATGAAACCAAAGTATTTTTGTAAAACACTAAGTTACCTCAATGGGGATGTGCATATCCCCCACAATAAGTATATCATATTTCTTTTTGGCAGTAGGTCGAGGAAATTGAGAACTTCCAATAGTGATGGCCGGAGATTCCTCAATAACATTTATACCATTCACTTGGAATTGTTTCTACGGAAAGTGCACCGTGTGCTCATTACCATTGATATGAAAAGTGACCTTGCTTTTATTACAATCAATAACAGCCCCTGCAGTATTCAAAAAGGGTCTACCCAGGATAATCGACATGTTGTCATCCTCGGGCATCTCAAGAATAACAAAGTCCGTTAAGATAGTAACATTTGCAACAACAACAGGCACGTCCTCAGAAATACCAATAGGTATGGCAATTGATTTGTTAGCCATTTGCAATGATATTTTAGTAGGTGTGAGTTTATTCAAGTCAAGTCTTTTATATAAGGAGAAAGGCATAACACTAACACCGGCTACCAAATCACACAAAGCATTTTTAACATTGTTTCTTTTAATGGAGCAAGGTATAGTTGGTATTCCAGGATCTCCAAGTTTTTTAGGTACTCCATCCTTAAAAGAATAATTAGCAAGCATGGTGGAGATTTCAGCTTCAGGTATCTTTCTTTTATTAGTGATGATGTCTTTCATGTACTTTGCATAGGGGGCCATCTTTAAGATATCAGTTAAGCGAGTACGCAAAAAGACTGGCCTAATCATTTTACCAAAGCGCTCAAATTCTTCATCATCCTTTTTCTTAGATGGCTTAGGTGGAAATGGCATGGATTTCTGAACCCATGGCTCTCTTTCTTTACCATGTTTCCTTGCCACAAAGTCTCTTTTATTATAACGTTTATTTTTAGGTTGTGGGTTATCAAGATCAGCAGCAGGTTCTATTTTCACATCATTATCTGCTCCTCTATCATTGTTTGGTTGGGTATCTTCATGAACATCATCATTATTATTTTCATTATCACTAGATGTATGTTCATTACCAGATTGAGTTTCAGCATCAGAAATAGAGACATCATTATTATTAGGAGGTTTTTCTATCTCAGGTTCACTAGAGGTATGCAAAGTCCTATCATTTTTCTTTTTCTTTTTATTTTTAGAAGGACTAGGTGCATTAATGTTAATTCTCTGAGAGTCTTGTTCAATTCTTTTAGGATGACCTTCAGGATAAAGTGGTTCTTGGTTTATTCTACCTCCTCTAGTTACTACTCTAGCAGCAAAATCATTCATATTATCATTCATTTCATCAAGCAATTCTTTTTGAGACTTAGCAACTTGTTCTAATTGAGTTTGAACCATAGAGGCATGCTTCCCTACACCTCTAACATCATTACTGATTCTAAATAGCAAGTCACTCAAGCGAGCAATCATATCAGAATTATATTTCAATTGTTTCAAGACATGTGCATTGAAATGATCTTGCTTCAAAATATAGTTATCAAACTCATATAAGCATCGACTAGGATGTTTATTGTGAGGTATATCACCTTCATCAAACTTTAATAAAGAATTTACCTCTACCACCTGTGGAGGTGGTGGTGTGTCAAAGCCATGTATTTCTTCAATAGGTGGTAAATTCTTAACATCCTCAGCTTTAATACCTTTTTCCTTCATAGATTTCTTTGCCTCTTGCATATCTTCAGGACTGAGAAATAGGATACCCCTCCTCTTCGGAGTGGGTTTAGGCAGTGGTTCAGGAAGAGTCCATTCATCATAATTCTTCAATATGTTATTCAATAATTCCTCAGCTTGTTCAACAGTTCGTTCCCTAAAAACACAACCAGCACAACTATCTAGGATGTCCCTGGAAGCTTCAGTTAGTCCATTATAGAAGATATCAAGTATTTCATTTTTCTTGAGAGGGTGATCAGGCAAAGCATTAAGCAACTGGAGAAGCCTCCCCCAAGCTTGTGGGAGACTCTCTTCTTCAGTTTGCACAAAGTTAAATATTTCCTGTAAGGCATCTTGTTTCTTATGAGCAGGAAAATATTTTTCAGAGAAGTAGTAAATCATATCCTGGGGACTACGCACACAACCAGGAGTAAGAGTATTGTACCATATCTTAGCATCACCTTTTAATGAGAACGAAAATAACTTCAGGATATAATAGTAGCGAATGTTCTCATCATGAGCAAAGAGTGTGGCTATATCATTCAGCTTAGTAAGGTGTGCCACCACAGTTTCAGTTTCATAGCCATGGAAAGGATCAGATTCAACCAAAGTAATTAACTCTGGGTCGACAGAGAATTCATAATCCTTATCGGTAACAAAGATAGGTGAAGTAGCAAACTTAGGGTCACATTTCATTCTAGCATTCAAAGTCTTTTATTTATACTTGCATAATAATTTCTTAAGATCATCTCTATCCTTGCAAGAAAGAATTTCTCTAGTTACCTCCTCATCCATAACATAACCTTCAGGTATCTTAGACATTTCAAATCTAGGTGAGCTAGGACTAACAGGTGTTTCATAATCATCAGTTTCAGCAATCTCATTAGTTTCAGTAATTTCATTCTCTTTAGCTCTAGCAATTTGTTCATCAAGAAATTCACCTAGTGGCACATTATCATCAAGCATGGTACTAGTATCATCATAAGCATCATTCATAGCAGAGGTAGCATCATCAATAGCTTGCGACATATCAGGATTACTGGCACGTGGTGGTGTTGCAAACTTACTCATAACAGAAGGTGAATCAAGTGCAGAGCTAGATGGCAGTTCCTTACCTCCCCTCGCCTTAGAGGGAAAAATCTTGGTTTTTGGATCCTTCAGATTCTTCATAGTGATCAAATGATATAAATCCCAAGTGACTCAACAAATATAGCTATGCTCCCCGACAACGGCGCCAGAAAAAGGTCTTGATAACCCACAAGTATAGGGGATCACAACAGTTTTTGAGGGTAGATTATTCAACCCAAATTTATAGATTCGACACAAGGGGAGCCAAAGAATATTTGAGAGTATTAGCAGCTGACTTGTCAATTCAACCACACCTGGAGATTAAATATCTACAGCAGAGTGATCAGTAGCATAGTAGTATGGTAGTTCAAGAGCAGTAGCAACAGTAATAGTAGCGGTAACAGTGACAGCAATAGTTTTGTAGCAGTTGGAACAGTAGCAGCAGCAATAGTAACTTAGCAAGAACAATAAGTGGAAAACTCGTAGGCACTGGATCGATGTATTCATTGGATGATATTCATCATATAACAGTCATAACCTAGGGCGACACAGAACTAGCTCCAGTTCGTCAATATAATGTAGGCATGTATTCCGTAAATAGTCATACGTGCTTATGGAAAAGAACTTGCATGACATCTTTTGTCCTACCCTCCCATGGCAGCGGGGTCCATAAGGAAACTAAGGGATATTAAGGCCTCCTTTTAATAGAGAACCGGAACAAAGCATTAACACGTAGTGAATACATGAACTCCTCAAACTACGGTCATCACCGTGAAGTATCCCAAATATTGTCACTATGGGGTTGACGGATCATAACACGTAATAGGTGCATATGACTAGGCAAGATCGGATCAAGAACATAGATATAATGATGATAGCATAAACGGTTCAGATTTGAAATCATGGCACTCGGGCCCTGGTGACAAGCATTAAGCATGGCAAAGTCATAGCAACATCAACCTTAGAACATAATGGATACTAGGGATCAAGCCCTAACAAAACTAACTCGATTACATGATGAATCTCATCCAACTCCTCACCGACCAGCAAGCCTACGAAGGAATTACTCACTCCCGGTGGGGAGCATCATGGTATTGGCGATGGAGAAGTGTTGGTGATGACGAAGACCGAAGATTCCCCTCTCCGGAGCCCCAAACGGACTCCAGATCTGGCCTCCCGATGAAGAACAGGAGGTGGCGGCGGCTCCGTATCGTAAAACGCGATGAAACTTTCTCCCTGATTTTTTTCTCTGAAAATAGGATTTTATAGCGTCGGAATTAGGGCAAGTGGGGCCACGAGGTAGGCACAACCCACCTGGGTGCGCCGGGGGGGCTGGCGCGCCCTGGTGTCTTCTGCCCAGTCAGGGGCCCCCCTCAGGTGTTCTTGGCTCTAGTATTTTTTATTTATTGTAAAATAAATCTCCAAAAAGTTTTGTCCAGTTCCGAGAACTTTTATTTCTGCACAAAAAATAACACCATGGTAGTTCTGCTGAAAACAGCGTCAGTCCGGGTTAGTTTCATTCAAATCATGCAAATTAGAGTCCAAAACAAGGGCAAAAGCGTGAGGAAAAGTAGATACGATGGAGACGTATCAGTGACCAGGTGAATCCAGACAAACTTCACCCTTTCAAAATCTTTCCTTGCCTTTGTGCCAGCCCGAATCTTATCTGCATAACCCAGAACCTCATTCAAACCCTAGTTCCGAAATATTGGGACCAGGAATCCTGCCTTTGTGTTTACATAGGAGATATCATTTTCCTTGCTCTATTAATCCTCCCAAGATTTCCAGAGATCATCCTTCATCCATAAACCTTAGATGTGCAAAAATATTGCCAAGTTATATGCAATATTTTTCATCTAGAATTAATTCCTTGTTTTGTCTTTTCGAGGAATTAAATCCAAAGGGATATCTAGACATCTGTAAATTTCTTGAAAATTTATGGAGATGATCTTTGTGCCTATCTAAAGGTCTGGTAAAAATATTGGCCAAAATTTAATAAGGACAATTGCATTTTCTTTATTAAAGCCAGTATTGCAATTTGGGCACTTTCCAAAGGAACTACCATTTTGGTAGCCAGGAAAAATCCCAAATTAATTGTGGAGCTTTTCCTATCCATCTAAACCTCAAATCCATCCAAACATCTAGCCACTCTTTGTCAATATTATGTACATAATCCAATACAAGTTTCTGCCCTATTTGAAGCTTTGTAAAGGAAGTGCCTGATTCCTAGATCTCCTTGATCTGAAATTTTGCAGGGTGATCTACTATGATATTTCATTCATGCAAAACAAAAATAAGCTCATTCCATGATACCATTCTTCCTCAGCAAATTATGGAAGGAAACGCAGCGGCCGAAGTACGCGTACCAAAGGCGAAAGCGTAATCCTGGAAGGGCGCTTCCTTAGCCGGAACACGCATTAGAGGGGTTGCGCCACCAGTGGCCTGGGTAGGCTCACCGACAGGTGGGGACCACCTGTCGGGTTCGTCTCCCTCCTCTGCGCGCGCCTGAACAGAAGCAGAGAGGGGTTCTGGCGACGATTCCGGGCGGCTCACACCACTATTTGCGATGCCACAGCCACCTATAGACTCAGGGAGGTACGACACTTCTGGAGATGCCATCCACGTCCGTCGGTGGGCTCGAGCGCGAGCAGGGCGTCGACCATGGCGGACGAGCGCTGCGGTTGAATGGAGCTTTGATCCCTAGCGGTTGTTAGGCTAAATTGGGCTGGGGAATGGGTTTGCGGAGGCTCAAAGAATCGGTTGGCTAAGAAATCCGCGAGAGGGGTCCATGGCTTGCCCGGGATTTGAGCACGGGATGGCGGCTTCCCAAAATTTTCTATTTTGAATCCCTATTCAATTTTGAGTTTTGAATCCTTTCAAAACCCTCTGATAAATAAATAAAATGAGAGGAGGAAAATGACACTCAAAAATCAGAGACAATGTTTTTATTCATATTTTAAAATAGAAAATATTTGCAATTTATTTTAAATTCAAATTCCTTTTCATTTTTGAGTTATTGCAAAAAATAATTTTTAAAAAAAAGTATTTTCTTTGGTCTTGAAAATATGTTCATATTGTAGGAACTTTTATTCTGAAATTTTTTATATATAATATGCCTATATAAATGTTTTTTTAATTTTGTTTATTTGCTTTTCTGTGCTTAAAAAAAGGAAACACTCTTCACCGGACACTATTCACCCGGGAAAAGAAAAAAAAAACTGCAGGGTACCGCGGCCGGCCCATGCGCGCCTCCTCTCTCTTTTCTCTTTTTTTCATCTATGTTTCCTATATGTTTAGTCCCACCTCGCCTAGGCTTAGACCTTTGGACCTCCCTCCCACCTTTAAATATAAACCTATAGGAGCATCCAAAAATCATTCAACTCGGGTTAAACCTATCTTTTGGTTTGACTACGTTTATTAAATAATTTTTTTCTTCTCTCCGGCGGGATTTCTGGAAGTCGTCTCCTCTTTGAAATTATCTCTTCTCTGCATTATAAAGGTATTCTTTTCGTATTTTCTTTTATACTCATGTAGTTTATTATTCTTAGACTAGTATTCCTAGACTAGTATACGGTAGAGTAATTAGATGATCAATTAGTCTCTGTATTTACACATTAGTCCTAGAATTCTTTTAGTCATAACTACTTTTCTCCGTAAAACAGATTGTCCCTGATTTTTTAAATAGCCATAACTTTTTACTCGTTCATTCAAATTAGGTGAAACCAACGCCTAGAGTTTCGTCTTGATGCCACCTATCCAGTGAACGTATCACATCAACTTTTTGAAATTTTCAAATTTCGAAATTTATTCAGATTCATATTCAAACTTTTTTTTGATCATATATTTTTATCCGTAGCTCCGTTTCCGACGAATCCAATTGCGTCGGATTCGTATCGAAGTAATCTTTCCATCCGTAGCTCCGTTTCCGACTGTTATCATTTCAACATATAATTTTGATCATACTCAGATTTCTCTATTAGTCCCCAAAAGTGTCCACACACCGTTCTAAGCTGATTCAATGTCGTATTGAATTACTTGTATCCGTTGATCTATTATTCCGAGTCTACTTATTATTTTTCCTACATGTTCATATTGACGTCCTATATCCAGTAGCATCATTAGTTTCAACCTTTGAACCTTCATTTGATCATATCTTGCAAATCGTAGCACCTTTTTCAATTGATTCCTTTTGCACCTAAACACTTGTGTTATGTACTTTCTGCTCCAATTCAAATACCTTTGACCTTTCTAAATTCAAATTCAAATCATACTTCAATTCGCTATAACTTGCGTTGTAGTGCTCCATTTCAATTAATTCTTTTTGCAAATGAATTCTTATGCCAAATGCTATTTGTCAAACAATATTCATATTGTTCTCCCTATACTTTGGTCATCTCCCATAGTGTATGCGACCTAAGCTTACATACCAATAGTTCATCATCCATTAACTCTTTTGAGTTAATTCCTTCACCTTTCACCTTACATCTCCATAAGAACTTGTTTTATCTATTAAACATTTGTATGTTATTTCTATTTGCACTAAGACATATTTTGCTCTTGCGTTCTTTTGGTTCTTCCTTTTTGTGTGGTTATTTATTGAATGTTATTTGTTTACGATAGATTGCTCGGAGTGTGACGAGTAGAATTATTAGGATTGTGAGTGCGACTATCTTCATCAAGTAATACCAGGCAAGTTCACTTTGATCATTTATTTCATACCTATGTTTTATTGCATTTAGTGACATCAACCTGCAACTCCCTCCAATAGTGTTATTGAATTCTTGTAGTTGAGTAGAATGCATGAGGTAGTAACCCCCTCCTTGTTACTGAAGCCCCGGGAACGTTATTTGTTTTAATGCTACGCTAAAGTAGACGGGGTTGGTATGAGTGTTCGAGAGTGGTGTGAGAAGAAGGACTCTACGTCAAAGATGACTGCTCCATGATGACATCTTCAAGGCCTGCATCTTCAAGACCTCAAGACTTTGAGACTTGAGACAAGATTTCCAATACACACTACTGGGTTAGGGATGGTTGATTGGGCATCCCTGGAGAAACTAGTGGATGGCCGGGATGCATGGAGAAGCGCCATGACATCTTGCAGAAAGCCTCACCCAGACTCATAGAGACGGAAGAATACTGCACGCCCGGAAGCTTACCTGTGCAGCCACAAGTCATTATGGGCTCTGGCTTGGTTGATCTTTGTTGTGACTCTGGCTGGATCAGTGCTACGAGATGTAGTCGACGTTAGGATTGGATGGGCACTGACAGTGGTCAGGGAAACTCTTTGAAAGACCATGTTTCATTCGTCCTGTTCTCAAACACCTGGCAGTGCGAGGACTTACAAGGAGGGAACAATTCTTGTGGGTAAAGTGCACAACACTCTACAGAGTTAAACCTAATCAATTAGCCGTGTCCCCGGTTACAGACAATTTGAGCCTCTAGACTTGGATCTATCTCTGAACTCTCAACATCGGACTGATAACTAAATGTGGGCAACTTATGATACTTGTGGGCTATGAGACATAGGTTGGCGGAACCATGTCAGGTTAGATAACTCTGTAGTGAAGATTACTGATATTCCTTTGTTGTAGGAAAAAGTAATAAAACCAGCTTTTATGCAAACAAAACTCAGCCACAGAGCCACAAAGCCTTATTGCATATAGTATAGTCTTTTCATCTGTTCCTTCTTATTGTGATCTTGCCGGTACATTCAATGTACTGACCTACACGGCTGCAACGTCTCATGTTGCAGGTATATTCTTACGACGAGTAAGAGTATGACTTAGGATTACGGTCCACACTCAACCTGCCATTGGTGTTTATTTGGGACTCCACTCCCGTTGACTGTTTTCGCTGAGATTTAAGAGGTATATATCAGTTTTATGTTATTTTACATGTGATTGCACTTTGATATATACATTGATGTACTGTGTGTGCCAGTATACTGATCCAGGGATGGCACAGACACACAGAGGCTTGACTCGTTTTGAGTCGGGTCGCTACAATCACCTTGATCTGAAATTTTGCAGGGTGATCTACTATGATATTTCATTCATGCAAAACAAAAATAAGCTCATTCCATGATACCATTCTTCCTCAGCAAATTATTTGGATTTCTGCTCATAATGTGACTCTGTGAAGGAAGTATCTCCATAATTCATCTAAATGAGCTAAAATTTCTACAACAAGTCCTTTTGATCATATCACTGCTGCCCACCAAAATTCAGCCCTTTCTATTTAGCAACTATCTTAGTATCATCATGTTTTTAGTTCTATCCAGTTTGGCAATTTGCAAAGGGAGCCCTAGCTAACTCCCTCCATTTGTGCTAAAACTTGACTAACATGATCACCCTAGTGGATGATCATGCTCATCCAATGGCCATGCCAAAGAGAGCAATGTGGTGGCCACACCTTGTATCAAACACTTGGCTATCGGTGGCTGTTTGAGCAAAGTGAGGTCACACTAGAGTCCCCACTTACTTCCTGATGGTTCAAGTCAACTATTTGATGCTGTGCCCACGTTGTAGACAAGGTTTGGCATGAGGTGGGGCATGTCAACGCCGTGGCCACGCGGTGACCACCTGCAGAGCATGCCAAAATGGCGCTCTGTGCACTGGTCTCATCGGGAGGCCTTCTCCAGCAAGCCCCGGCTCATCCGGGAGCACCGGAGAGCTTCCCACCGCACGCGTGGATCACCTGGATCCCTCTCCCCCTCATCCCCTAGCCCATGGATCCCTCTGTCGACACGAATTCGTCATTGAATCGCCGCCACGGCACCGGCCATCTCGAAGCTCCGGCCGGCGTCGCGTAGCCCTCCCCGCAGCTATATAAGCACGTCCCCAAGGCCCTTTCCAATCACCAGCACCCCCAGCCTCTCCCTAGAGCTCATGGAGCTTACCTCCTTTCCAATGGCCGAGCGCTGCCACCGATCCCCCACGGCCAAGCCCGGCCCCCTGGCCATTCTTTCTCCTCTCGTCCGCAACCGCCGCATCCCCTGAAGCTTTTGAAGTTGTAGTCGTCCTCAATTTTCACTGGGGAAGCCTTGCTGGCGAGCGTCCTCAAAGGTCCTGCATCGGGCGCGCCTCGGTGAGTGGCGGCAGCATTTCCGGCCACCTCAGGGGAGCCCGCGACCGCCCATGGGTGCAGCGCGGTGTGCCGGCTCCGATGAGGCCAGCAGCGAGCCCTCCCGCGCCGGCAATCATCGGCTACATTGGCGACCGCAATGCCCTCCTCTGCTTCTGTCAGCGGAAGAAGAAGATTGGAAGAAGGAGGAAGGGGATAGGGTGGGCCCCGCCATCAGCCACTGTTGGCCGGGCCCGGCCAGATAAGTGAAGGCGCCCACCCAAGGAAATCGTTTCCACAGTTTGAAAGCGTATTTTCAAAAAGACGCTTTCATTCTCTGTTGGCGGCCGAATCTGTTAAAGAGTGAATGTTCATCCGTTAAGCTCTAAAACAGACTCTATTCTATCTGTTTTACCACTTAATGAATGAACGGGCATAACTTCGCGACCACAACTCCGATCGAGGTGATTCCAATGCTCACGGCTTCCGTTTGTCGAGCCCGTTCCGTTGATGGTATTTTTATAATGTTGTCACACATTAAAAATGCCACTATTGCCCTTCTCGCTATTAGGCCTATCTCGAAAGCGCTGGTTTCGACGAATTGTATCGGAGTTTCATCGCACTGCTTCCCAGCGTATTTCTTCACCCCAAGGCAAGCCAACCTCTTATCATGAGCCTCGAACTTGCATGTTGACTTTGCTTACACCCTGTGCGTATACTGCAGTATATTCAGATCATTTGTTAATCTGCACATTCATACACCTGTTATATCATCCGTACTAGATACTAACGTTGTTATTTACGTGATGTCTTGACTTGCTCTTATGCTATATTTTGACATGTTAGTAGAATACTTTCATCATGTTGATACTATGATTTGATCTCATGCCATGATTGTCAGTGCTGTTATGTCCCTGTTATCTTTTGATCATGCATAGAATATTGTCCTACTTGTCATGGTGAGATGATGGAGATGTTAAACTGAACCGGTAAACTAAACCTCCTTCGTCATCGATGGGATCGAGTCATAGTGCCACTAAACCGAACTGAATATCGTGCAGCCACACTCGCCTGTATGGGAAGGCCCTCACTTGGTCTACTGTTATGCCTCTTTATCGGTATCACCAAAGAGGGGAAATTATGCGTGCATGCTACCCTGATCAGGTAGGCGGCGATAATCTTGTGAGCCTGAGTTATATGGATCCAAGTCCCTGTTTGGGACAGTTGTTTCGCCACGAATGTGGCAGGTGTCAGGAGTGACACAGGGGACACCTAGGACATGACCCGGGGGGTATGTCGGTGATACGATAAGAATGTCATAAGATAGACGAGTCTTGTTGGAGTCAACCTGGCCCGCCCTGAGAAATCGGCACGGTCAACTAGGGCAGCTCCATAGTGTGGGTAAAGTGCGTAACCTCTGCAGAGTGTAAATCTATTTGAATAGCCGCGTCCTCGATCATGGACAGTTCATACTAGGTCACACTATTTGGTCTTGATCGATCTTGAGGAATAAGCCATATAACGTTGTTAATACTGAACTAGAGAAGGCAAGGTTTATCAGACTTGCAATGCGAGATCATGGACATCGGATGATGTTGAGCCTATAAGGTGATAGCCATGGGATGGCTATGAAAGAGATGGTCGGATGACCGTAAGACCTTGGATATGATCCAGAGGGATTGCGATAACAAACTTGATTAAGTACTTTTGTTATCATGCTTTACCTTACAGTACTTACTTTAGTGGTTATATTGCTAGATGGTTCTGCTATGACATGGTTTTGCTAGATAACTATGCTATGCCATGCTTGATCCATGTTTTCCTGTTGTTTCTATGCCATGTTTAGAATAGATTATTGCATACCTATAGGGCTTGCTCTGTCATCTGCTTGTTTGGATGCTATGTATTTGGTTGTCTTGCGAGTACATTCCAAGTACTCACCTGGCCTTGCACGTGGCCAGATTGCAGGAGGAGATCCGTCGTGCTAGATCGTAACCAGGCCAGTCCTGTGTGTTGTGGAGCCCAGCCGAAGACCTCAAAGCCTTGAACCAAGACGTCCGCTGCCATTTAGTTAACCTTGGAGCCATTCTATATCACTGTATGTTGTAAACCCTATTTGAATTAATAAAACCATTTTTGTGCCTGGAATTGTTGTACCATGTCTCAGACGTGCGCCAGGTCTTATCCTGGGACTGGCGTGCATTGGCCCTCTATTGGGGTGCCATAGAAAGCACCCCAAAATGGTCACCATCGAGTCAAAGCAATCTTTGCCCAAGTTGAAATGGGCCTTCAGAACCATTACTCGTGTGATGTCATCCAGCTGACAAAATTTTGTGTACTTGTGAAGAGGCTGTTGTGCTAAATCCAATATTTCATAATAGGCCTTCGTAGATTCCTCTGGTTCTGCCTCTACACGTGTAGGGTTGTAGTTATCTACCATGTCTGCGACCCCGGTACCATAGTCGTCGGTGCGCTGACGCACCACCGGTGGTATAGTCTGGCTTAAACCCATACTTTTGTAGGTGTTCACCCATTATCTTCTTTAACTGGTCTTTATGGTTCTTGCACTTACAACAGGGGTACCAAGTTCGTGTATGGCCACTAGCAAATGCAACATCCAAGAATTCAGAGGTCTTAATCAACCACGCATTGGTCATGCCAGCCTGACTAGGGTGGCCAATATACATCCACACACGATCACCCATCCTTTGATATACTAGGAGACACACAAGACATAATTCATATTCATCAAGTAATATAAAATTTAATTGCAACTAGGTACATACTTAATTAATTTTGTCAAATTAATTACGTCCAATTTTTATTTTATGCAATAGAAGGGAAACGGCATGCATGCATTGAATTGTATCTCTAATAGGTAACGAGGGTTCTAATCCCACCCGAGTATGTGTAGATTGGGTTCGTTTTCCATGCTCTACTCTAATCCGAGGCAAAATTTTGGCATCACCTCCCCACTGCTCTCCAAATACATGTCTCGGCAACCAATTGAGAGAAATTCTGCCTCAGACCGGAGTACAACATGGGAAACGAACCCAATCTACACATACTCGGGTTGTCCATGAAAAACGTGGACAATTCGAAAGAATCATGGTTATAAATATGCAAAGACATGCATATTTATAAATGTAACCCTTCCAAACGGGAGACGCCTAGGTTACGCGACTTGACATGTCTTTCATCGACACGACGGCTGGAACAGAACAAATGGGGGGAGGAGGAGATGACATTTGAGCTCACCCTCGATGTAGACCGTAGAGGAAGTAGTCAAACGACGGCGGCAACGGGACCGACGGTGCTCCTGGAGGTGAAGGGAAGCTACTGCACATGAAAAGCACCGGTACAATCAACATAAGCACCGACACTGGAAGGGTATACCAAATAAAATACAATGCTAATTAACTCTGCCTATGGAAACCTCCCTCGCATTCGACTAACTTTATAAATTTTTGGGTGATTATACACAGCTGCAATTGATCATATGAATTTGTCAAAAAGAAGTCCAGTGTTGTGCAATACGAGATTCCATGCTAAACAAATAAGTCTTAACTCTCATCCTAAGCTCTAACTCTAGGTCAATGGTAGAAAAAATAGAAGGAAGGAAACCTAAATACCTCTTTTGGACTCATATGCTTCATCCAGCACTAAGTTTAGCAGCTGGTCATATCACTTTAGGATTCTTGTAACTGCAAATATGCACATGTCACGTCAGTATATGACCGCTAGCAAGAACCCGACAGTCGACAAAGCAAAAACAGGTACATGGTTTCTGTAGACCTGGCCACTACAGAAGCTTAAATACTTCTCAACTACTAAGAATGGCAAGAGACAACTCATCCAGATCTATAGACATAAATGCCCAACAAAAAAGAGTTACCAGCAAGCACAAGGTTGTAAATGATTTGCAATAGAAGTCCGTAAAGAACGCTAATACATGATGAATTACCATGATCCAGGTTTAGTTTTTCTTTCCCACCCCACCTGTTTGCTCATTGTAGAAGCACATATCCAAGCACATATCTAGACTAGATAAACAACTCACACGGAGGCATTTCTTAACTGACTAGAATGACAACAACCAACAACTCACTGAGAGTCATTTGTCAGTACTACAGAAACACAAGATGCAACAACTAAATCAGACAAAGCCCAAACTAAAAGTTGTATCAGTAACATTTGTAGAATTTGTAGCAAGTCTCAAAGACCCTCAACAGTCCATCAACAACAGCAACAACTTCATCCATACATGAGAACCACCAAAAAAATTCAGAGCACTAGCATCGGTAAGGAAGCTCTACAAAATTCACAATAATCTATAACAAACACTCGCAACAGATCCATCTGTCAGTCTCTCTATTCACAGGTAGCACACACAGCCAATCTCTCAAAATTTCAATCCGAAGGTGACCCAGCTAGCACACACATCACTAAGGCACGGCAAGCACGCACTAGGGTCGGGTCAGGAGAGCGGGGGCGTCGAGCGGGTACCATTGGACTCAGCGAGGTGGAGGTTGCGGTGACCGCGGGCGAGGGCGAGGTTGGTGTCGGCCAGGCGGCGCTAGGGTTGGAGCAGCAGCGCCCGCTAGGGTTCGGAGCAATGGCCGCCACTCCTCCTCCTCGAGGACCTCCGTGGCGGCCCGACTCGATGACAATGCGGATTCGGACGGTGGGCGGTGGCCGCGGCAGACCTGCCCGCCTCTTGAGTTGTGGCCATGGAGGAAGGTCGGGCGAGGGGAGAAGGTGGGAGCATCAGCGTTGGGTGAGAGGGTAGCGGCCGGGGTAGGGCGGCAGGGTTGGGTGATAGGTCGCTGGTAGGGGCGGCGACGGGGTTGGGTGAGAGTTCGCCAGTGGGGGGCGGCGGCTGGTGTGGAGAGGTCAGGAGGCACGGGCCGGTGGTTTTTTTTAACTCTTTGCCGTCAGTCAGCATGTGGCAGACGGCAAAGGACCATCTTTGCTGACAGTCACACAAAAACCGACGACAAAGGACCATCTTTTCTGACAGTCCGATGTAGACTGGCGGCAAACGGAGATGTGCCGTTTGATTTCCGTCAGCAGTGACATGTGCCCGGACCTTTGCCATCAGTTTTTCTTTGCCATCTATTTTTCGTGTTCTTTGCCGACAGCTATCCTTTGCCGTCATTTTTGCCTATAGTTTAAAGACAGCTTTTCTTTGCCGTCAGTTTTTTGTCTAGTTTGCTGACAGCTTTTACTTTGCTGACAGTTTTATATCTGTTGTTGGCTTACCCCTTCCCTTGCCGTCAGCCCCGATGAAAAGTTGTCGGCAAAGGACTAAACTGAAGGGTTGCCCTGGCATGTTTTATGTAATGACCTTTGTTGAGTGCAGAAAAAGTTTCAAAGTCAAGGGAGGAATGGGCACCGCACTCACTTCACAAATCTGATTAGTCCCTTTAGTGATCTAGTAAAGGAGCAGAAAGGGTTCCCGCCTTTTTCCCCAGAGGTGACCCTAAGTTATCAAACCCATGAGAGGAAGGCACCCAAAAGTCAAAGGTTTCTACCAAGCTTTTGCAAGAGTATTAATTCTAGCTTTTGACCGGATCAAAATCAAGTTGAAACTGAAAACACTTATAATAAAAATAGGCATGGGTATGAGGACTTTTCTTACAACCATATATTTGCGAACAGGATCATCATGATATTAATTTGTGCTCTGGAAGTCAACCATCGAGATGTGCTTTCAACGTATCGAAGTGGGGTACGTGTCCAAATTACGTCATGACCGGAGCGCGTCCTGCATCAAGAGTCAGTTGTCCAACCGAAAGGCCCTATCCATCGCCTTGGGTTGCCCCGGTAATTAAGATAGAAATCAGACAAAAGCATTGGACGTTTAATGACTACACCTCTTGTATCCCCAAGGATAGGATCCGTGTTACCATACTAAACCTTTTTGTCACTGGTGTTTAGAATAACACTTCACGGTCTCCCTGCCCTTAGCCTCTCCATGGCTCGCTCTCCATGATCCTGGATACCTGCAGGGACAAAGAACACAGATGAGACAAGAGACAACTATGAAGCAATTTTTTGTTACACATATGGGACATTAATTCAAAGTACTTCCATCGATCCCTCCAACAACTACATAGGGTTGTAGGGCTATGCATCAACCCATTACCTTATTGAACTACTCACACATGGAGATCAGATCACAAGGAGAAACCATTGAAGAACACATCATGAAGATTGATTGATTGATAATATGTCTTACAATAGATGCCCGATTTGATACACGATTACAAAGTATGGCTAGTTGGATGAATGCTACGGTGGTGGAGATGGTGGTGGCTATGGAGATGGAGATGGGAAATGGCGGCGGCTATGGTTGTTGTGGATGACGAAGATGGAGGTCTCGGCAATTTTCTGTCTTGTTTCTGGCGTTGCCCCCTTCACGATATTTGTAGGGTTGGACCAGGGGACGCCTCTGGCAGTCCATACGACCACGCATACGAGCGTGTGCGGTCATATGGAACGCCGTCTTTTGCTCTGTTTCTTCTGGTGCGCCTCCCACTTGATCTCTTCTATCGCCTCTTTACCCCTTTCCATGTATTGGCTTGATTTCATCCATAAATAGCCCATTTCCTATGAAAACAAAATAAAGATAGGATATTTGGAATCCTTTGCATTCATTAGTCATTAGTGGCAATATCGGAGCAGATATCTCAGTTTTTATGAAATAACTCGGTTTAAACTCAGATTTGATGATCGTAAAAATAACACTCATCAACTCCTCCAACCTTAAACTTGATCGTCCTCGAACAACATATAGAGAAATTCAAACCATAACGAACTTAGTTGTTTAAACCGAAATAACGAGAAAGTTTTGGTTCACTTACGATCGATACGCCTAGATAGCCCTCCACTTCTTGGCCTGAAAACTTAGTGTAGTTGTAGCGGTGGCATGGTTATTGTGCAAGTGTTAGTGAAACAAAGATAATCAACACAAAGTTCTTGCTCAACTAGACAAGATAACCAAGTAACACTTGATTATATTTCTTCGAGTTAACACTTGCTTGCCGGGAATGCACGGAAGAGGTTTTCTTTCTTGAGCAATGAAAACATATATTAGGGAGTGAAAGGTATGTAAAGTCAACATGATTCTAGAGTAACTCGCTAACACACCCATGAGTGTCTCATCATCAAGGCTCTCAAGCACTTTATGTCAATCATTGCTTACTGAAACTGTTGTTGTCAGATGACAGGATTATGCCAAAGAAGTGATCATGCATAAGGTTTTGCAGTGGCTTAATTTTCGGTACTATGGACCAATATGTTGTCTCTTTCGAGCTCTTGTGATCAGTACCCGGTTATTACAACATACACATACATTCAAGAGAAAACCGAATGGTTAATAACACAGAGATAGTTAACGTTTGCATAATTCCTTAGACCATGAGAGTATCGAATTCCTTCGTACTTGCTTCGTGAACTTTGGGGTTTGTTAAACGTCATCTGTACAAGGGTGGCTATTACGGCGGCTTACGGGTTCACGGAAAAGTATGACAAGTAACTTGGTAGCTCAAGATTGGGATTTGCTCCTCCGACGATGGAGAGATATTATCTGGGCCCTCTCGGTGTTTCGGTATCCATCATCGTCTGGCCAGACACAATGTGATTCGATCACGGGGATGCCGATACACGGGAACAAGAAAAGAGAACAATAACGGTAACGAGGTAACTGGCATAGTGGACAAGTGTTGATTCACGGGGATGCCGATAAATCTCACCTCGGGTGTTTGTAACATATCACGAAGTAAAAGGAATAGCACATGGCAATTGGAGTTTCACTCGAATATTTATTCGTGTGGGTATAGGAGTCAATATGGGTGTCCACGGCTCCGATGTTGATCATTGATCGGAAAGTGTTCCTCTCATGTCTATCCTCCACCGAACCTATAGGGTCACATGCTTAAGGGTCATCTATCTGATGAATACTAGACAGGGAGTCAGAGAGAAAATCACAGGAAAAGTTTCGGGGATAACGGAAGAGTTCCGGAGAGAGAACACCGGAAGAGTTTCGGTAATACCAAAAAGTTGTTTCAGAATATACCATTAAGTCAAATTGGTTGTGGCACCTGCCTGGAAATTATTGGAGGGTACCAGAATTGTTCTGGTAACTTCTGAGATTTTTTGGAGACAAAAACCGGAAATGTTCCGGACTGCCGGAACCGCTTTGGTTGCTTTTCACAGATGAAAAACACTAATCTGAAAATGTTTCGAAACGTGTCGAGAATTGTTTTAGTGGGTACTGGAATTATTCTAGGACCCATAGAAATATTTTTGGATTTATCGGTCACGAAAAATTGGTTTCGTGAATAGTGAAAATGCATTTATGGTTATGGTTGGATGTTGGCTTTCCACCAAAAGATCTAGGGGATGACATGGAAGGATTAGGGCAACCATTTGGGCTGCCACCACCTCCTCCTCCCCTATAAATAGAGGTGGAGAGGAGCTCTCCACACACACTCTTTCTCAACATACAAATGCCATGCATGATCTGGCCTTCTCTCTCCCTCCCAGCGAAATAGTTTCGTAGAGCCGAAAGGATGTCTGGGTTCCGGTGGGAACTAGTTCTGGACGGCGAAGCCCTGCCGGATAGATGACACCGTATGTGTGCAACTCTGTAGAGAGGTCGTAGTTTCGATCTTTTGCCCGAGGGGCTGTTCGAGGGTCCTCCCGAAGGGCTGTCCGAGTTACTGTTCGAGTTTCGAGGGTCCTCCCGAAGGGCTGTCCGAGTTACTGTTCGAGTTTCGAGGGTCCTCCCGGAGGGCTGTCCGTGACATCATCCGAGG
This sequence comes from Elymus sibiricus, assembly GCA_039707655.1. Taxonomy (NCBI): domain Eukaryota; kingdom Viridiplantae; phylum Streptophyta; class Magnoliopsida; order Poales; family Poaceae; genus Elymus; species Elymus sibiricus. Next base: position 51,115,635 of record CM077669.1, on the reverse strand, counting down.
GACTATCCGACCGCCTCCCGGAGGGCTGTCCGACGAGGGAGTCCATCCTCGCGGTTGGGAGGTTGTAAATCCTAGCTGCGGGGATCTGCACCAGCGATCTTCATCGACTCTACTTCCGCTGTGCTACGAGTCGGTAACGATCAGATCAAACCTTGTATGCATCTCCATAGTGATCCTGGGCGTGCTCGCAGTACCGAATTTTTTTGTTTTCTGTCGCGTTCCCCAACAAGGAAGTACTGAGGGTACTTTGTGCAACCAGTGAGCAACGAAGAGGCTGGATGCATATACCGATGCTGCAAGGCGATTCATGGGATAGATTTTGATGTATTGTATAGCCCCCTTGATCAGATTGCAGTTATCAAGGTGGGAGTGGCATGAAACATGGCTGCTACTTGATTGGTGATGGCTACATCTACTCATGCAACTCCCTCTCGAAGATCGGAGATGCAAGTAGTGGATCATCTATTGATGTACACCCTCAAAGACACCCACGTACTTTAGGTGATATCATTAGTAAACTCAAGACAAGTTGGAGAATGAAACAAGAAAATGGGAGGAGATGGAGCAAAGCCTCAAGGACAAGTTGGAGAATGAAAAAAAAGAATGGCAGAAGTTATCGGAAGCCTTCACGGTTAGTTGTTGCCGATAATAGCCAACATTTAGTCTCATTTTGATTACTCAACCTTGGACTTGGCTTAATGTATAACTGTCACTTCTAAACTAATCTGCAGGCTCTTTATGCTCATATCCATGGCACTACACTAAGGATGCCAACCACTCATCATCTACTCTTGTTAGTTCTTTCAAACCTTTCAACCATAATTCATTACTTTTCTTAGCAATAAACATTTTTACTTAATAGCATGCTTAAAATGGCCGGGATCAGCTGGATCGAATGCACATCCTACTACTGGGTTAGATAGTCAAGCTAGAAGGTGTAGGAAGTCCATTCTACCCTAATTGTGCAACTCCAACATCACGAGGATGACTACGGTTAGTTCTTCTCTTTGTAATTTCTACTTGCACATTAAAATTTGTGTGAAATGGCTGCCTGCACATTAAAATTTATGAAGTGTCTTGTCTGAAGGAAAACAAAGTTGATTTCTTCCCTTTGTAATTTCTGCTACAGTGCATCTGATGGTAACTAGATGTCATTTTGCAAAGAAGTAATAGTGATTACATTTTGCAGCATCTCTAGTGTTGTGTCTTGTGCACCGTAGTAGCTTTTCTTTTCTTTTGACTTGCCTTGCACATTATTTTTGTAAATATTTCTCTGGGTAAGATTCCTACCCTTGTCGTGTATATTATATTTTAAAAGGACAATAATAGGCTCCCCACCTCCCCACCGGAATATATTACTTCAAAAGTGCTACAAGACCAGGCTCTTGACCTCGAGACTATTGGTCTAAGACTAGATTTCTCCATTGAATTGACGTGCCTTATTTTGTCATCCACGGATCCTTGGCCTTGGCTCTAGCTTGACTCGGAAGGTATCTGGTGGAATGCGGCACAAAGCTGATGAAAGCCTCTTTCCCATGTGTCAGCCTCTTTGCTGAGTGTTTCTTGTCGGGCACTCGGCAAAGGACCAACCGAGCGCAGAGAAAAATGTTTGGCAAACAAATGACACTCAACAATTACACTCCTTTGCCGAGCACCGCCTTAAAAACCTTCGGCAAACAAATGTGTCCCTGCTAGCGAGGGGGTTGTGATGGCGCGGTCGCGTTTGCCGAGTGCCTGTCAGGCGGCACTCGGCAAACATTTTTTTTACTGCTGTTTATTCTTTGCCGAGTGCCCGATAGAAAGCACTCGGCAAACTTTTTTCTATTTTTCTTTTCTTTCTTTTCTTTTATTTTCTCCTTTTTTTTCTTCTCTTTTCTTTTCTTTCCCCCTCTTTTTCCCGCCCTTTCTCTCCCCCCCCCCCCCCCAAATCTCTTTCCCACCCTTTTTCTTTCCAGCCCTTTCTCTTTCCCCCAATCTATCTTTCCTGCCCTTTCTCCCACCCTCTCTTTCCCACCACTTTCTCCCGCTCAGTGTTTTCTCACCACTCCTCTCTCACCCATTTTCTTTTGCCCTCATTACCTTATATATAACTCCTCACCTAATGTGATTATAGCATGAGGACTCCCTCGGTGATGTCATTTTTCACATACCATAACTGAATGACATCAGCGAGGGAGTTTCTCACAGTAGCATGAGAACTCCCTCGGTGATGTCATCTTCTGCATAAAATAACTGAATGACATCACTAAGGGAGTTTCTCACAGTACCATCCTATTTCACCATGATGTCCTCCATGTCTTCACGAGCCGGCGCTGAATATATCGAACATGTCAAAAAAAATCCCGGTTCTTTTATAATATTTAAGTGACTAAGTGCATTTCTAGGCATTTAATGGGAATAATTCAGATTTGAACTGCAAGTACATGAAATAATGGCCAGAAATTGGTAGAAAAATCTTATGTGTGTTCTTTAATCTATGTTTAGGTCTTATCCAAGAAAATAAAAAAGCTCCAAATATCAGGGTTCCAAGACTCGACCACCAACATGGAGATTATTGGTTATTTAATTCTGAAAATGCAAATGAGGTCTAAAAAAATGAAACTTGGCATGGTGTCATGATATGACACCTAGAGGCTATAGTAAAAATTTGAGAAGGTTTCTCGAAAGTTTTCATCTAAACTGCTTAGAAACCGAACCATCTCCAAAGAAGAATCATGGTTTCGAGAAGGAACGTGTCAGGTTCGAAGGCGAAGAGACGGTTGCTTCATCGCTTGGCCTTGAAATCTTTTCTGCACTCAACATATACCATTACATCCTACATGTCAAAATTTGGCATTTTTCCAGGTTCGTTTGCTACATTTAAGTCACTAAGTGGATTTCTAGGCATTTAATGGAAATAATTCAGATTTGAACTACAAGTACATGAAATAATGGCCAGAAATGGGTTGAAAAATCTTACTTGTGTTCTTAAGTCTATGTTTATGCCAAATGCAAGAAAAGTAAAGGAGCTCCAAACATCAGGTGCCAAGACTCAACCACCAACATGGAGCTTATTGATTATTTAATTTTGAAAGATGCAAACAAAATCTGAAAAACATGAAACTTGGCATGGTGTCATTATATGACACCTAAAGGATGTGGTAAAAATTTGAGAAGGTTTCTCAAAAGTATCTATATAAACTGCTTAGAAACCGGACCATCTCCGACGAAGAATCGTGGTTTCGAGAGGGAACGGGTTAGGTTTGCGACGGTTGCTTCATCGTTTGGCCTTGAAACTTCTTTTGCACTCAACATACTCTATTACATCTTACATGTCAAAATTTGGCATTTTTTTAGGTTTATTTGCTATATTTAAGTCACTAAGTGCATTTCTAAGTATTTATAAAAATAAGTCAGATTTTAACTGCAAGTACATGAAATAATGGCCAGAATTGGGTTGAAAAATCTTATTTGTGTTCTTTAGTCCATGTTTAGGCATTATGCATGAAAATAAAATGAATTTCAAACATCAGGGATCCAAGACTCGATCACCAACATGGAGCTTATTAGTTATTTAATTCGCAAAAATGCCAACAAAGTTTGAAAAACATGAAACTTACCATGGTGTCATGATATGACACCTAGAGGCTATGGTAAAAATTTGAGAAGGTTTCTCAAAAGTTTCCATGTAAATTGCTTAGAAACAGAACAATCTCCGAGGAAGAATCATGGTTTCAAGAGGGAACGGGTCAGGTTTGACGGCGAAGCGATGGTAGCGTCATCGTTTGGCCTTGGAACTTTTTCTACACTCAACATACACCATTACATCTTACATGTCAAAATTTGTTATTTTTTTTTGTTTTGTTTGCTATATTTAAATCACTAAGTGCATTTCCAGAGTTTTAATGCATAAAATTCAAATAATAAAATATAGAAGAAAGAAAGAAAAGAAAAAAATAGAAGAGAAGAAAAGAAAATTATAGAAAAAAGAAAGAAATAATATAGAAAGAGAAGAAAATAAAATATAGAAGAAAGAAAGAAAAAATATAGAAGAGAAGAAGAGCAAAATAAAAAAAAAAGAAATTAAAAGGTTTTACCGAGTGCCCGAGGAAAAGTACTCAGCAAACCTAGAGCACTCGGCAAAAAGCCATCCCTAACTTGTGGCCCACACTACTAGAAAAAAGGTTATTAGTGGCGCACCTGTTTTTGTTATTAATGGCGCACTATAGGTGCGCCGCTATTAACACGCCACTAGTAACAAATAGTAATGGCGCACCTCTGGTGCGCCATTACTATTCCAAGTACTAGTGGCGCACCATGTGATGCGCCATTACTATTGCTACAGGTGCGCCACTACTATTGCTACAGGTGCGCCACTAGTATTGCTACAGGTGTGCCACTAGTATTTTTGTTTGGTGCGCCACTGGTAGTGAATTAGGTGCGCCACTGGTATAATTTTGAAAATTTACTTTTTTACGCGTTGTCCTCATATTTATACATGTATACGGTTTGAATACTAGTATATACAGTTTGCAAAAAATCTTAAAAATACAAACTTAGTATCTAAATTCTCAGAATAAAATCCTTGATCAAGATAAAATCATTACAAAGTCATTTACATGATAGAACATTCCAGAATTACAAAAGTAGTAATCTGACCTACTTACAAACTAAGGAAAGAAATAGAAAATCCTAAAACCTATCTAGCCTATTCTACACTACACTATCACCACAGCCAGCACCACCACTTCATTCATATCACCAGCACCACTATCTTCACTTCACTCTTTTTATCACCACTTGATCATCTCCAATACCTGAATTTAAAGACAAAAATCCCATTGAAAGAAGCCTATCATTAATAGCTTGCTCCAGCCAGATCGCTGGAGACTTGATACATATATGCTCAGGAATACCATCAAACCAAACAGAAGGCTCTTCCTCAAGAAGCAAGAGCCAAACATAGCTAGGTAGTCTGCTACTCTATTCCAGGACCTCGGCACAGCTGCAATTTAAACTGAACTAAATTCAGGAAGGAGCATGTAGCGTATGTCTTTCACAATTGCGCCGATATCTGATCTGTGAGCCCCTCACGTGCCCACTGTTCTAATAGCTAGTCTCTACTCAGACCAGGTGTATCCGGTAACTGCTACTATTAGAAGTTCAATTTGATGTGAAGTTCAAACTAAATGTAAAAAAGAAGGGTGCATAAAAGCTATTGGCATTATAAACAACGTCTCTCCATTGATCATAGAATATTTTAATAAATGAACACCTTCAATCAGAGCGCCAACAATGAAAAGTTCAATTTGATGTGAAGCCAATTGCAGAAACTTTCAGAAAAACAGAATGTAGGCTATGTTTAAGTGCTTCTTCAAACATGATCGATGATGTCCCATAACTTACTACTCGTAGGACCATCATTACTACTCGTAGAACCATCAGATACCAGTTGTTTGCACAACAAGAGTTTAAAGCCAGAACCAAGTGGTAAATAGATGGAATAATTGTCCAAGTCCTATTAAGCTATTGGAGTGTTTTTCCCATTACTATAAAGCAATTGATGCAGAATAGCTTGTCTAGTTAATGAAAACATATATATGTGGAGAAAAACTAAACCTTTGCACTTTGTTCCTATGTGTGAAAATCTGCTCTGGATAGGTGGAAGAACAAATCATATTCAGTGCAAAAACTGAACCTTTCCACTTTGTTTTAACTGAATTTATATGTGAAAAAAAAACTGAACCTTTACACTTTGTTCCTATGTGTGAAAATCTGCGCTGTATAGGTGGAAGAACAGATCATGTTCAGTGCAAAAAACTAAACCTTTACACTATGTTTTAACTGAAAAAAATGAGCATCTACTAAAAAAAACTGAATATGTGCCCATATTCAGTGCATAAACTGAATATATATGCCATATTCAGTGCATAAACTGAATGTATATGCTCATATTCAGTGCAGAAACTGAACACTTAGTGCTTCAAGTGAATATATATGCCATATTCAGTGCATAAACTGAATGTATATGCTCATATTCAGTGCAGAAACTAAATGTATATGCTCATATGTGAAAAAATTCCCTGTAACAAACACGTAATTCACAGCAAAGTAACTCGTCTCGCAGTTCTACCATCACAACTAAATCCCTAACCCTTTACATCTAGACCCGCGACGCGTACATCCAATAGGGCAAGCCGAGCCCAAACAAATCTCGCATCAACCGACGGGCCGAATGAATCTGGCATCAGATCGGGACACGTACCTCCCCAGTGTTGGCGAAGCAGCTGTAGATGTAGTTCTCGTCCATCCAGTACTGCAGGTCCCTGTCCCCATAAGAAGCATCAAGCCTTTGAAATTAGGTTGAAAAAGGTTCAGTAATAAAAAGGTTCAGTAACTACATGCAAAAAGGTTCAGTTGCAAGACTGAAAATTTTGAGAAGCAATTGAACTGACTGTGACAATATAAAACTTTAGTAATGTCTAGCATTACCTCTAGGTGCAAATTAACGAAATATGGATTTATAATTTGCCACATAAGCAGATTTATAAGAACAATTTCTAGTGAATCAAACTAATAGAGCTTTGATGACAAAGAAGCAGCAAAGGTGGCAACAACTAATTAACTAGTCCAGATAATATCAATATGTATGGTGCCTAAAGTTTGAAAGCACTGCCACTTATGTGTGTCTGCTGCTATGAAAGTTTATGATGCTGGATAATATATTCAAGTGAGTTTTATGCTGCCACTTTTGAAGATGAAAGAAAAGGATGGTTAATTCATCGAGAAATTTACAATCTGCGAAACTGCTTCATCTTGAGAAAACTTCTTTACATTTGGTATAAAAGACATTATGCACTCCATCAGGTGCAGCTCCTTCAAACTCTTTATTGCATCATCCAAATCATCTCCAGACGCTTCAAGCGCTCTCTCAAGCAGCTGAAATCATTATGAGCAACCATAGTCAGCTATATGCACAGAAATAATAGCAAACAACTTCACATTTAGTCAGTGGTACAACGATCAAGATCGTAAACTACAGAAGCGATTGAGCCCATCAAGATTCTAAGAGGAGGGTAACCGTGTCCGGGTCCCTGGGGGCAGGAAAACCCTTGCAAGTCATCCTTTGCACATGAGAGCAGACACTATGCAAGACATTACCCATCTATCGTTGGATTCCTAAGCATGTACGATTGTACGTATAACATATGTATCAAACTGAATTAGAAGCAGCTAACTCATAGCAACTGTATCAAATTGAAGCATTGCATGACATATGTTTGCACTTCTAAGCTTCCCAGGAATGCCATAGTACTAAACTCACCAGAGTATATAAGAGTCATAAAGGAACCATATCCTTAACAGAAGATGGTATGGTGATGGAGCACATTACGGAGATTTATATCAGACCTTGCCATCTACTCCGTACGTTTGTATGTGTATGTATCTTATTGTTGGGATACAGAGGACAGGGGGGATGTGTTCTCAATTGCATTTTTTTGTCTAAAAAAAAGACCTATGGTTTCCCTCTTGGTCCAGAAGTGCAGGGCAGGCTCCCCCTGAGGCAGAGACCGGGTTGACGCTGGCCGGATGCAGAACCAAGTCGTGTTCCTCACCCGACCGCATCGGAGGGATGCCTTACCCCCTGCGTGACCCTGACTGGATTTCACTCAGATTGGGGTTGCTTGCACGCATCCCATTCCACATCAGGCGAGGAGACGAGCACGCGTAGGCGCCCACCCGTAACAGCAAATCTCAAATCTAGCAACAACGGACGAAGCATCGCCTTCTCTGTCATTAATTAAATTAAAGGTAGTAGTATAAGTAAATAAAACGGAGGAATCTGCCCAAAATGGTCACGAAATCCAGCCGGCGAATCTACCGGCGAACGCGTGGTCTGCTCGCAACGCAGTCAATCCAATCCGGGGAAATGGTCCGTCTTTCGGCGCCGGGGACTCATAAACTGGGTCAAATCGAGGGGGAAACTTGTTCGGGGGAAAGTTACCTGGGGATCCATGGCTGGGAAGGCGGCCCGGAGGTGGTTGAGGAGCGCGTCCCGGCGGTGGTGGTGGTGCGCGTAGCGGGACCTCTTTGCCGCGGGGCTGTGGTGGGAAGGAGGGGAGGTCTGCTGGAGCAGCAGGTCGTCCGCGAAGATGGAGGAGGACCTCTTGCCGCAGACTACCGCAGACAAGTTGGTGGTCGCGTCGCCCCTGTCCTCCTCCCGCTCCAGCCGCGTCTCGCCGCCGTCCTATTGTCCGCGCCCGCCGCCGCCCATCCGGTGGTCTGTCCCTCGATCCGCCGCCGCCGCCTCCTCCCCGGTCGTCGTCGCCCGGTCCGGTCCGGTGGATGGATGGGCTTTTGGGTTCGGGTTGGTCGGGTGGTCGGGAGGGAGAGGAAGAGGCGGACGGCCGGGCTTCCCGTTCTAGCTAGATCGAAGTCGAGGGAGGTGGGTGGGTGTGTCAGGAGGAAGTGGAGGGGAGAGAACGAGAGGGAGGGGATAAGGGGTGATAGTAATGGCGCATTGGCTGGGGTGCGCCATACGTATTAGATAGCAATGGCGCACTTCGCGTCGGTGCGCCACTATTACCTAAAATAGCAGTGGCGCACCTGGCAATAGTGCGCCACTGATAAGCTTGGGGAGGGGGTGGATCCAGGAAAAAAATAGCAATGGCGCACTCCTTCTTTGGTGCGCCATTAGTAAAAAAATAGTAATGGAGCACCTACAACTGGTGCGCCATTGCTATATAGCAGTGGCGCACCACATCTATAGTGCGCCACTAATGTTGATATTAGGGATAGCCCTTTTCTAGTAGTGCCAGCCGGCCTGCGCTCTCTCTCCCTCACTCCTATCCCTAACCTCCTGCCGCCACCACCCAGTGACCCCGCCGCCGTCGCCACCCTGGCGCCTTCCATCGCCGTCCGCCACCGCCATCCTCCTTCCTCCTACCACCAGCCCGGTCCTCCTCTTACCGCCCCCCTCTCTCCTTCCCACCACTGTCGCCACCCCTCCTCCTCCCTCCTGCCACCATCGCCACCTGCCCTCCCCACCGCCGCCGCCACCACCTCCCCTCCCCACTACACGATGAGGACCTCCTCGTGGAGATCCCGGCCCATCACCACCAACTCCCCTCCCTGAGACCCTCCACCCGCCGGGGAGGGAAGGTGGCGGCAGCGGCGGTATATGTGATGCTATGTGTATGCCATGTGTATGTATGTATGTATGCTATGTGTATGCCATGTGAAATTTTGCTCATATATGTGTATGCTCATGTATGTATGCCATCCTTAATTCTTTTGCTATATACCAAATAGGAATAGGAAGAAAATTATTATATGAGTATCCTGTAGTATAGCTATAAGCTTTGGAATTTTTTTGCTATATGATTGTGATGGTGATATATTTTGCTATGAGAGAAGAGGGAAGAGGGAAGATAAAAGAGGGAAGGGGGAGGGGGAAGAGATAAGAGAGAAGAGAGAATAAATGAGGGAAGAGGGAAGAGAGAAGAGAGTAAAGTCGCCTTTTTTTAATTTCTGTTTTTCAATATAATTGTGATGGTGATATTATTGTGATGAGGATATTAATATGATTGTGATGAAGAGATATTAATATGATTGTGATGCCGCCATTGGCATTGTCTTGGCTGGCTTGGTTTTGAGATTAGGGCATATTGGTTCTGTGATATACTGTTCTGGCATTAGGTCATGGTCTGGTCTTGTTTTTAGCGGTAATTGAGCTCGCTGTCTATTGCAATGTAAATAATTTTGCATCATGGGTGTTTGTGAGTTTTCTTGTTCAAGTCTAAGACGGATAAGCGCCTCTAAAGCCTTGGTGATTTTTTTAACTTTTGTGCTATAATTGACACCCCCCGCCTTTTGGTTTTCTCTTTCTCATAGCAGGTGTTCAAGCATGAGTGGCAAGAGCCTCAGCAAAATTATGTCCTCTTTTTCCTCGAGGATTGGCAAAGGGGAAGGATCCTCAAGGAGAGGCCCAAAAGTAGGAAGGTCATTAGGCAGAGGTGGGGGTAAAGAGACTGGAGAGTCTTCCTCTAGTAGTTCGATCTATACCCCCTGCTTCTGTGGATGGAGAGTTTGATTATGATGACGAGGACGTGCACTTGTTTTCGGATATGGAGGGTGGGGAGGAGGTACAGGAGGACCAACAGGGGGCTGCCTCCAGTTCTACATGCAAGAAGTGCTATGTGCGTGGTCCCTCAAGCCTCCTGAAGAGTTCTTTGCCATGTAATAAATGGCCTATCATTCAACCAATGGGACACAGGTAAATGGCACTCTTACAAATTACTAGCATACTTCCTCTGTCACAGTTTAGAAGGCATGCACGTGCATCTAGGTCGTCAATTTGACCAACTTAATGAGAGGCGTATATTACAAAAAACATATCATTAGAAACTTTAGATGTTCTATTTTTTAATGATATAATTTTTATGTTAAACAATATATTTTATATAAGTCTAATTGACGACCTAGATATACGCGCATGCCTTCTAAACTGTGACGAAGGGAGTATAATATTTCAACACAGACAAATGACTAGCCTTTCAATTGTGCGGAACTTGGATTCTGGTTGGACAGGGTGAGCACTCACAACATGTGAACGGCATCATAGGCCTTCTCCTTAAGAAAAATCTCCCCGGCTTGGTTACTTTGAACGGCAAAGAGGAGCCAGCATGGACATGGGCCCACTCTCAAGTTGCAAAGGATGCCATGGACCACACGACAGGGCGTTTTCCAGCAAAGCCAAGCTGGGCAGGGCTGAAGTGTGGGTAAGTTTCTTTCACACTACATTAGTCAATACTAGAAGCATGGAAATTATTTAACTGGTATATGCATGATTGTAGGATTTCTTTACCTGTGCCGAGGGTTTCGACGATCACGCAAGTGTGGTCGTGCAGAATAATGCAAAGAAACTTGTCCTGGATATGCATTATGACGTGCGCGTCCATGCCGCTATCAGATATCACATGGAACACCTCCAGGTGAAGAAGACGAAGAAAGAAGTCAGGACCATACATCTGCACCAGGAGGAATACTTGTCAATAAATGACATCACTGCTTATTATTCCTTACATGACTAACACTTAATTTTTTTCCTTCATATGATGTATTTGTTTATTTAGGTGGTTCCACAATGGTGTGCCAACCACCGTCCGTGCTGGGTGCAAATGGCGGATAAGTGGTGTGATCCTGTGTGGCAGGTGGAACACTTGTAGCACCGGGCTCGGCGATTGATGATGGATGACGCAGCACACCATCAGGGCAAATATGGGTATGGAATAGCACCATCAAGTTCTTCTTTATGTTCAGCTACCTTTATGAATCTTACTGCATTCTGTTGCAGGCGAAAAACCATGATGGTGAGGATATCACCGACTTCCAGGCATACTTGCATGCCAGTAACGGAAAGGAGCCGGGCCAGGTGTATTGCAACAGCCACGTCGAGTCAAGTGTTAAAGGATACACATCAGTAGCATAGGGGATCTATGGACCATCGTATGATCTGAAGCACCATCCCCTTGATCAGGTGGCGGTTATGAAGGTGGGAGTAGGGAAGAAACATGGTCGGTTATGGATTGGCAATGGCCTCATCGAGACGTCCTCCACTCCACTCTCTCTCTCTCTCTCAGATCTGGGCGAAAATCATGAGTTCAAGTTCTTCTATACATATTCGCCCAGAGCCTACTGCGTCTAGGATTACCCAACTCAAGGTTTAGTCTTTTTTATTCATCCTTCATTGTCTTTACATGCTTGCATTGCAACTTTTTTTATATTGCGATGACATATTGTAGGCTGAATTGGAGGAAGAAAGGAGATGGCAAGAGGCAAGCGAACAAAACTACGAGGCGAGGTTTGAGCAAGAATAAGCTTACTACCAGGAGCAATTACAGGTTAGTTCTTGCCCATAATATTCCAGAGAAAGTAACAAACGTCTTTGATAGAATATGTAGCCTTGCCTCTTCAAAAATAATCTGCAGACTTTTTTTGCTCGTATCGGTGAAACTGTACTGACCACTCCTCCTCCACGTGCTCCACACCTGATGCCTTGATGTCTACTACGCACTTCTAATCTTGTAGACTCTTGTTGGGCCTCCAAGCATAGAGGATTGTGGGACAACAGCTAATTTTCCTTAAGTGGATGACCAAAGGTTTATCAATCAGCGGGAGGTGTAGGATGAATGTATTCCCCTCTCAAGTAACCCTGCAACAAGATACAAGTAGTCTCTTGTGTCCCCAACACACCTAATACAGTTGTCAATTGTATAGGTGCACTAGTTCAGTGAAAAGATTGATAATTTGAATGATAGATTGATAATATGGATGGTGAAAATATTTTTATATTTTCTGAATAAATAAAACAGAAAGGTAACAATAAGCAAAAGTGGCTGAAACGAGTTTGTAATGGTTGGAAACAAGACCTAAGGTTCATAGGTTCACTAATGTCAACTCTCAACATCAACAACTGTATTAAAATACATGATATAGCCACCCAAAGTTCCCTTTTTATTGGATGAAACTATGATGAGATCTCGTAGCTGCGGTAAAGCACACACCTCAAAGTTGTCTTCTAGCTTAATCTATTGAGCCACCCCAATGTCACCTCAGGTAGCCCTAGAAATTAGACTAGACAACACCATATGATTGTTATCTTTCTAATTTTAATCCATAGAGTCACCCCAATGTCATCATAGGTGTCTTCAGAAATTATACTAGATATTCATCATGTAATCTCATCAGTTCTCAAAGTTCAATATAACATCAACAAGATTCAATCCATAAAGAAACTCATCATCGGAGATACATCATATAATTCAACACATCATCAATGCCCAAGATCACAATCATGTTGACAATTTATATGATCAAAAAAGAGAGATAGATGACACATAGCTAGTGCTTACAAAGCCCTGGACTCGGGGGTGGACTACCCCCGCATCGTCATGGGAGCAGCAAGGGTCGATGAAGAGGTCGAAGACGAAGATTTCCCCTTCCGATAGAGTACTGGATCAGGGCTGAAAACGAAGATCGCTTCAGAACGTGAAGTAGTGGCGGCGAAAAAAATTAGTGAAAAATATGACGAGGGTTTCGGGGGTTATATAGAGCTTGTGGCAAAGGAAGGCGGCCAGGGGAGCCCTAGTGTGTCCAGGCGCCCTAGAATTCTGGGCGCCTGGAGTGTGCGGCTGGGCCCCCTGGGCTTCCCCAGGTGGCCTCCTTCTAGCACAGTGGCTCTTCTGATGAAATATTGGCGTCTGGATTTTTTCGTAATTTTCTGAGCTGCGTTGGTATTTTATTTCGCTGAAAAGTCAAAAACAGCAGCAGACGGAAACTGGCACTGGGCACTGAATTAATAGGTTAGACCCAAATAAACTTTAAAAATATTGCATAAATGATGAATAATAGGCATGAAACATATTAAAATTATACATATTTTAGAGACATATCACGCGTCCATCCACTGGATCCAATGAACCTCGAGGTTGTGACTTGTGAACTAGTTTGCATACTTGTGGACTTGTCTTGTGGTGACACTTGTGATGTTTGAATGAACTTGTGATGATGTGAACTTGTGATCTTATTTCCGACATTTGTGATGTTTTAAATGAACTTGTGATGATGTATCATATGTGCGATTAAATATGTGGCCTTTGTATGATATGTGTGTGATGAAATATGAATTGATATATATTTGTCTGGAATATTTGAATTGCAGGGTTATTTGAAGATGCAAACGGAAAATAAAACTGATGTGTACTTTGTTGAGTATTACACTCGGCAAAGACGGATTTGCCGAGTGTAGCACTCGGCAAAGGAAGACACGTGACGGCTCCTAGTAGCTCTTGGCAGGGCGCTTTACCAAGTGCCCCTAGGCTGGCGCTCGTCAAAGGGTTGGACATGTGGCATGCTGTGGAGGTCCTCACTTTGCCGAGTGCCCATACGCTGGTGCTCGGCAAAGGGGCGACATATGGTGAGCTATGGAGGGCCGCGCTTTGCCGAGTGCCTTCAGGCAGGCGCTCGGCGAAGCAGTTGACATGTGGCACCGCCGTCTCCATCTCCGTTCCGTCTGTGCACTTTTGTTTGCCGAGTGTCGGTTTTTGACACTCAGTAAAGCCTTTGCCAAGTGTCTGAGGAAAAGTACTCGGCAAACATTGCTTTGCCGGACAGGGGTCAGTAGAGAGGGGTATGCCGAGTGTTACACTCGGCAAAGTCTTTGCCGAGTGTTTTTGAACCATAGTTGCCGAGTGTTTTTGACACATAGCCGAGTGCCGGGGGCACTCGGCAATCGGCTCGATTCTAGTAATGAGATGATTGAAAATTTTGGGGCATAGAATTGACCGCGCTCAGAATTCCAATAATTCAGGGAGAGGGAAGATTGGCGCCAAGCTTTTTTGCTGCCTGCCTTCTGTTTTTTCTCCAAATACATTCATGCACGGATTTTTGGGTTTGTTCCCATAAATTTTTTTTGTTAGAAATAATTTTACATGATTTTTTTGTCACATCATAATTCGGATACGAGTATTTGTTTTTTTTTTTTGAACACGATACGAGTATTTGTTGAGGAATATAAAGTGTGCTAGTCCATGTTATGTAACAAAGTTGTGTGGCGTCAGTTGAATGGCTACTCGGATTAGGTCTTGCGTGATATACCGAACACCCTATTTCTAACTAGCTATCTTTTCCCATGTTTTTTTGATTTTTTCTCGCAGATTAATCGACCAACCATGGGTTGACACGCGTATTTGTTTTGGGATCTGGCCGGGTACGAGATCTGGGTGGACCTGGCGTTTTGTTTGAGATTTGCTTGCCTGGTTTAGTTTGGGATCTGGGTGGACCTAGCATTTTGTTTGTGATTTGCGTTGAGACTTCAAGGCTGGGTCAAAGGTGTATTCTGTTGGGGACGGTGTGGGGCTGTTGCCTTTTGGATTTTTTTATCAAGCTGCATGCATGGAGTGGTGGGAGGTGGATTTCATCTGTGATTTGACGTGCATGCATCTACTGGTTTGGCGGTGGGCACTGTTGTGAGTTTTTTTTTATGATTGCATGTGCTGGCTGTCCGGAGTGTTGACGCGTGATGTGGTAGCATAGACGTGTTGGGGCTTGCCGTTAATATAAGTTTTTTTTTCATAATGCATGGATCTGCTGACACGTAATATATTGACGTGTACGTGTTAGTGTTTTCGTGTTTTTTTTTTGAACACAGTACAGACGTAAGCGTTCATATACACGCGCATACACTCACCCCTATGAACGTACATACGCACACCCTACCCTTATGAGCACCTTCGAGAGACTGAGCCGGCATATCATCTTGAAATTTATGAAGTCACCGTAGGCACCTCGTCGTTGACAGGAACGTCTCCTCCCACTGAATGCGCATCGCCGGAAATCCTGAAATAAATCCAGAAATAAATGCGAGCACCAGGACTTGAACCCTGGTGGGCTGGGGATACCACAGTCCCTCTAACCATCCAATCACAGGTTGGTTTTCGTGTTTCGGCTGGTGCCTTCTCGATGCCTCGATGGTTCGTAATTTCTAGAGTCGTCGTCGTCCTATAAATACGGGTTTCCGTGTTGGGTTTGTTCAGCGTTGCGTTCCATGATTAGCGGCGTCGGGCACGCGGCGATGGGTAGCCATCATCATGCAATCGTCGGCAGCCGCCGCTATGGGCACGATGATCAGCGGTAACGCGGCGCGCGGTGCAGGCCAGAGCAAGGAAAATGGATCACCATGGCGGGGAGATCAGGAGCGAGCCAATGGGGAGACCACGACGCCGTGTAGCTGCTGCTACGAGCGCCACTGTAACGCCCCCTTTGTAAGTGCTACAATGAACCAACATGATCAATGTCATGTCACCATGTTTTGTCAAACTTGATCACCATTTGGAATCATATCTCATTTCAAATTCCACTTTGAAATCCAATTCAAATGGCAAGTCAAATTAAAAGTTTGTCTAACATAGAAAGAAAATTGTTCCTGATTTAGGAAATAATCCAAAAATAATTGTCTTAAGGAAAACAACATCACCTAAATTCCTAATGTGCCCCTAGCATTTAATATGTGGATCATATGCATTAAAATTTACCCATTTATTTTTATGTAAAATACAAACAGCATCAAGTAGCCACCAAACTTTGTGGACATGATCAAAATAATGCATCTTAATTATATGCCAACTTTCATGTTTAACAAAACTCAAATGGTAGCAAAAGGAATTAGAAAACAGAGGTAAATAAAAGAAACAGAAAAGAATAAAGAAAAGGGGGCTTACCTCACTGCTGGACTGGGCCTTAAGTCAACAGTGGCAAGCCTAGCCAAGCCGACGTCTCCTTCAACCTCCTGACGCCCTCCTCGCGTTGTCGCCCGTGCAGGATCGCGTGCATGCCCGGGACCCCCTCCCTCCGCGCTCGGCAGCAGCCAGGCCGTCGATGTGGACTGGATAAGAACGTCACCGTGGTCCTCGGGGACAGCCCCAGGCCTTATCTCCCCCTCTCCTCGCGCTGCTCTCCTCCTCTCCCGCCATGACCGCATCTGCTGTTGCCATTGCCCTGCCGCCCGCGTAGCCACCGTCACCCCCGTGCCCCGTCATCGTGTCCACGAGCTCCGTCGTGCTCCGCTTCATCCTCTCCGACCCCGGCCTCGAGCTCATCGCCCCTGCATCGACGCCTGCATCGCCGTCTTCCACCTTCGGCCACCGGAGATCGCCGCCGCCGTTCCGTCTGCTCCGAGCCACCCCCGAGCCCACTTTGCACACCTACAGGCTCGCATTGAGCTACTCTCGCTTTCCCCTCTCTCCGCGCGCTCGATTGCTCGCTCTAGCGCCCGATCCATCGACGACCGAAATGTTGCGCCGCTCGGGCTCGTCTCCGGCGATGCTTCGATGGACCATTGCTCCCGTGCGTGTGCTCGTTCACTTAGATAGTTCGCGTAGGAGCCGTAGATGCCAAGCGTCAGTCGTTTTGCTCACTACAACGCCGTTCCCGAGCTCGTCCGAACTCCGGCGCCGCTCCGGTCGTCGCCGCCATCGCTACGGGCCACCTCCGGCCATGCCATCACCACAGATCCTCGCGCGCGTCAAATGGCCCCCTGTGGGCGAATCCCGACGCGGTCCCGAGGCCGCCGCCGTCGTTTTGGTCGCCGACGGCTAAACACCGGCGCGCCACCGCCACTTGGCCTGCCAGCTGCCCCCTGGGTCGCTGACACTGGGTCCCACGGACCCAGTTGACCAGTCAACAGTCACTGTTGACTGCTGACTGGGCCAACTGAATGGGCAAGCTGACTAGGCAGCCCTGGCCCACTGACAGCCTCTGTGGCTGGCTACCTCCTGGGTATAAAAAGTATTTTTGGATTAAATTCGAATTATTAGTATTAAAGAAATTCCAGAAAATGTTTAAATCTTTGAAAAATCATATAAAATAATCTATAAGTCAGATGAAAATAATTTATCTATGAAAAATGATCAGAAAAATATGTAGATTCCAAATATGTCATCCATTTGTATGACAAACATTGTTAACATAGAGAACATTGAACTTTTGCAATAGGTTCAGTGTAGATGAAATGGCCTGGAGCTGGGAAAATATTCTAGGATATTTTCCCTTTTCTTTTAAAACACTTAGTGAGGCATTAGAGCATTTCATAATCACATATTGCCATGTCATGCATATTGTTGCATTTGATTGCCCGTTATTTATTTCGGTCCCCCCTCTCGTCTGTTGATATTCCGGTAGTTTCTATTTCTGATGCATAGCCTGTTTTTGTAACCTGCTGTTAGTACTTTACCTGATATCCCTTATGCTTAGTATAAGTAGGCTATTAGCCATCCGTGGCCCTACACCTTGTCCGTGCTGCCATGCTATGTTGTCCGGGTGATCCGAGCAAAGTTGATCGATGTATCGAAACCTGACCATACCTTCGGGACCATGCCATTGTACGACTCTGCAGAGCCACATCTAGTGTGATCTTACCAAGGGTGATTCCTAGTATTTCACTCTCGAGGATGACTCGGCAGTGCAGCACGTTAGGTGTGATCCTACTGAGGGTGATTCCTCGTAGTTCACCCCCGATGATGTCTCGGTCGTGCAGTACATCAAGCGTGAACTTATCAGGGGTGATTCCTCCGGTTTCACATTGATGGTATGGACCTGAGTCCTGACATCCACCAATGTTAAAGGCGGGTCGGCTCCATGAGCACCCACGAGCCGATTTGTGGCGGAACAACAGGGCAGGTGGAGACCACCGAGGAGAGAGGTGGGCCTGGTCCCTGGTCATGGTCCGCGAGTTACCAAGTCGGAGCGACAGGAGTCCTAGTCGTCTCCGCGAGCTTCTAATAATGCACTAACGGATTTGGGTATTTGATCTGAGTTGGCCACTGGCCTATACGCACTAACCGCTGCGCGGGATAATGGCTATGGGGCCCTCAGCGTTGTTAGTTCCTCCCGAAAGCTCTGTCAGATGTCACAGTTAAGCGGCACGCGCTCGGGTGAGCTGGTTACGCCTGCTTATGTATTCAAGAGGCATGCTTGGTCCCGGCGGTCAACGCAACGTGCAGGAGTGCTTATGGCGATTGGTCCATGACCCCTTCGCGCTTAGGATGTAGACCGGCGTGCTGACCTCTCTGGAGAGCCTAGGTAGGACTTCGGCGTGTCGATCATCCGAGGCCGGGCATTACCAGGAAAAGTGTGTCCGGCCAGATTTAATCAAGCGCACCGGGGAATGTGGTGCACCCCTGTAGGGAAGTAATCTATTCGAATAGCCGTGTCCACGGTAACAGGACGCTTGGAGTTGTATCCTGATCTACTACAACTAGAACCGGATACTATAATGATACTTAACTATTATCCTACTTCGAGATCTCTTTCTCGCGGGGTAGTCGAGGAAGGATCTCGGGGTTATGTGGTTTCACACATATTATTATATGCTATATATACGCTTCTCTTCTGATGCAGCAAGATGCTAGTCTTCGTTAAGATAGGCCTTTCCCCCTTTACTCTGGCATTTCTGCAGTATAGTCCAAAGATATAGCCCCATTCCTTTGACACCGATGCATCCTTAGCATAGATCTGATGTAAGTCTTGCGAGTACTTTGGAAGAGTACTCATGGTTGCCTTGCTACCCTTTTCTTCTACCCGGTTGCTGTATTCAGATGATGGAGCCCAGGAGCCGGAGATCCCCGGTGGTGCGTACTACGAGGAGATCGACGACCAGGAGTAGTTCGGAGGCCCCCAGGTAGGAGGCCTGCGCCTTTTCCATCAGTTGTCGTTGTTATGCTCAGCCTTCTTAAGGCAAACTTGTTTAACTATGTCTGTACTCAGATAATATTTGCTTGCTAACTTATGTATTTGGGTCCTTCGTGACCCCTGGTTTATAATATAAAGATTTATGTTTAAATTTGTGTCATAGTGTTGTGTTGTGATATCTTCCCGTGAGTCTCTGATCTTGATCATACATGTTGCGTGTATGATTAGTGCACGATTAAGTCGAGGGTGTCACAGCCACTTTGTTGTCGCCACCGGCCATGGGATTTATAGGCCGTGTGCCTCGACTGTGAGGTTGTGGTAAGTGGTAACCTCAATCTTCTGCCTCGAGTACATCATCGCGGCAACAGAGACGACCATCGACCAGGCGTTCGTGGGGTTGTCGACGGCAATGGCGCCCGCGTCCAACGCCGGCGTCGCGATTGGGTTCCACACCAGCTACCATGGGGACGGCGAGGCGTTTGCCGGTCCCTACACATGCTGGCGCAGACCTTCTCACCAACCAATGGGCGGTTCTACCTGGATGCCTTAGAGGTGTGGGTGTCACGAGCGCTCGCTGGACGTAGCCGTCGACTTGGAATCGATGGCGGTGCACGAGGTCTATTGACCAGCTGCTCGGGTTCGACCACTCCTCGGTGGAGGATGCCATGCACCCGACCATCACGTCGTGCACGCAGAAGGTTGAGCTGGCCAACGGCGATGTTGTTGCCGGATCCAGAGCCTGTAACTCAAACTTCAAGGACGTCACGCCTTCGCCGCCGAGCAACAAGGAAATCCACAGCGGTGCCAAGGGTGCGCGCTCCACGCCATGGAGTGGCTTGGCTGTCGCAGTCGTGGCGGCTGCGCTCGCACTCGCACTTCGTACGGTAGGCGCGCGTTCAAGCCACGACTGAGAAGAGGAAGCAAACTCGGGCCGCGGTGGTGTGTCGTCTTCGTTGCCGTTGCCGGTGTCCTCGCCATCGTCGTGGGCCCATGCGCCGGTCTTCTTGACCCAAGCTTCCGGCGGCACTTGCCGCGTCGACCTCATGCCCGCCCACAGGCCGCCGGTGACCCGCCGAAGCCGACGCGAGGAGGCGCTCCAGCACCATCTCGCTCCGCCTTCATGTGAACTGCAGTAAAGGACAGAGCGTGCACGGCGGCTGCCTCACCCTCGCTCTCTTGGTCATCGCCCAGCCGTCCCGTGCGCGCGTCGCGTGCTCCCAGCTACGCGGGCTGCTGCTGCGTCGTACACGTGCGCCGCTCGCGTGCTGCCGCTGCATCCTGTGGCTAGCTTGGTTCGTGTGGGTGCTAGGTTCATGTGTGCGCTAGGTGCATTTGCGTGCGTGCTCCGTGATGGACGGGTCAATAGCTCCTGTGCGACACCTTTGAGGTGAATTGGAAAGAATGCGACGTAGTTGACGAAAATGGCTCTCGCGAGACGTTTTCAGAAGCCCAAATAGCCAAGGCCCACTCGGGCGATTGAAATGGTCGTCAACGGGAGTGAGGTTATGTTTAAGACATGCGGGCCCTGTTGGAAATATGCCCTAGAGGCAATAATAAATTGGTTATTATTATATTTCCTTGTTCATGATAATCGTTTATTATCCATGCTATAATTGTATTGATTGGAAACTCAAATACATGTGTGGGTACATAGACAACACTGTGTCCCTAGTAAGCCTCTAGTTGACTAGCTCGTTGATCAAAGATGGTTAAGGTTTCCTAGCCATTGACATGAGATGTCATTTGATAAACGGGATCACATCATTAGGAGAATGATGTGATGGACAAGACCCAAACTGTAAACATAGCATTTGATCGTGTCAGTTTATTGCTATTGTTTTCTGCATGTCAAGTATCTGTTCCTTTGACCATGAGATCATGCAACTCACTAACACCGGAGGAATACCTTGTGTGTATCAAACGTCGCAACGTAACTGGGTGACTATAAAGGTGCTCTACAGGTATCTCCGAGGGTGTCTGTTGGGTTGGCATGGATCAAGACTGGGATTTGTTACTCCGTATGACGGAGAGGTATCTCAGGGCCCACTCGGTAATACAACATCACAATGAGCCTTGCAAGCAATGTGACTAAAGTGTTAGCCACGAGATCTTGTATTACGGAACGAGTAAAGAGACTTGCCGGTAACGAGATTGAACTAGGTATAGTGATACCGACGATCGAATCTCGGGCAAGTAACATACCGAAGAACAAAGGGAATAGCATACGGGATTAACTGAACCCTTGACATAGAGGTTCGACCGATAAAGATCTTCGTAGAATATGTAGGAGCCAATATGGGCATCCAGGTCCCGCTATTGGTTATTGGCCGTAGAGGTGTCTCGGTCATGTCTACATAGTTCTCGAACCCGCAGGGTCTACACACTTAACGTTTGGTGACGATTAGTATAATTGAGTTATTATGTTGGTGACCGAAAGTTGTTCGGAGTCCCGGATAAGATCCCGGACATGACGAGGATCTCCGGAATAGTCCGGAGGTAAAGATTGATATATGTGATAATAGTGTTTTGATCTCTGGAAGGGTTCCGAAGTTCACCGGAAGAGGTTCCGGATGTTTACCGAAGTGTTCGGGTGCAGCAACACTTTATATGAGCCAAAGGGATAAAGCCCACAAGGTATTGGAAAGTGCAAAAGTAGTTTTGCTGCCGCGTAAGCGGTACTACCGCTTGTTGAAGCGGTACTACCGCCCGAGCGGTACTACCGCTTGTGTGAAGCGGTACTACCGCCCAAGCGGTACTACCGCTTGTGTGAAGCGGTACTACCGCTTGTGCGCGGCTGTGCACGGTTCGGCAGGGATCCGAGTTGGACTCTTTCCCTGCGGGCCAAACCGACCTTGTGCGGGCAAAACCGACCCGGAGGAGGCTTTTACTCCAAGTTTAGACCCCAAGGCTCAACATATAAATAGAGGGGCAGGGCTAGCACACGGGACACATCAGGATTCCCCAAGCCGTGTGCGGCAACCCTAACCCTCTAGTTCCTCCGTCATAATCTCCGTAGTGCTTGGCGAAGCCCTGCAGAGATTGTTCCTCACCACCATCACCACGCCGTCGTGCTGCTGGAACTCAACCACTACTTCACCATCGCTCGCTGGATCGAGGAGGTGAAGGCGTCATCAAGCCGTACGTGTGTTGAACGCGGAGGTGCCGTCCGTTCGGCACTAGATCGGAAGGATCGTGATTGGATCGCGGGACGCTCGGCGATTTGGATCGCGAAGACGTTCGACTACATCAACCGCGTTTATTAACGCTTCCGCTTAGCGATCTACAAGGGTATGTAGATTCACTCTCCCTCTCGTAGATGCTCATCACCATGGATAGATCTTATGTGTGCGTAGGAAAATTTTTGTTTCCCATGCAACGTTCCCCAACAGTGGTATCAGAGCTAGGTCTATGCGTAGATGAGATCTCGAGTAGAACACAAACGAGTTGTGGGCGTGGGTGTATACATATTGCTTGCCGTTACTAGTTGATACTTGATTCCGCGGTATTGTGAGATGAAGCGGCCCGGACCGACATTACGCGTACGCTTACGCGAGACAGGTTCCTTCAACTAACATGTAACTTCGTTGCATAAAGATGGCTAGCGGGTGTCTGTCTCTCTCACTTTAGTTGAATCGATTTCAATGAAGAGGGTTCTTTTAGAAGATCAAAAAGCAATCACTACACCACGTTGTGGTTTTGCGTAGGTAAGAACGGTTCTTGCAAACCCGTAGCAGCCACGTAAAATTTGCAACAACAATTAGAGGACGTCTAACTTGTTTTTGCAGGGTCATGTAAAATTTGCAACAACAACAATTAGACAACACTGTTGTGATGTGATATGGCCAATTACATGATGAGATATATGTGATGTATGAGATGATCATGTTTTGTATAGAATATCACGACTTGCATGTCGATGAGTACGGCAACTGGCAGGAGCCATAGAGTTGTCTTTAATTATTGTATGACCTGCGTGTCAATCATTAAGCGCTATGTAATGCTTTACTTTATCGCTAAACGTTAGCTATAGTCGTGGAAGCAACAGTCGGCGCGACAACCTTATGGCGACACGTTGATGGAGATCAAGATGATGGAGATCATGGTGTCATGCCGGTGACGATGGAGATCATGCCGGTGCTTTGGAGATGGAGATCAAAAGCACAAGTTCATGGCCATATCATGTCACTTATGATTTGCATGTGATGTTAATCCTTTTATGCATCTTATTTTGCTTAGGACGACGGTAGCATTATAAGGTGATCCCTCACTTAAATTTCAAGATAAATTGTGTTCTCCCCAAGTGTGCACCGTTGCGAAAGTTCGTCGTTTCGAGACACGCCGTGATGATCGGGTGTGATAGACTCTACGTTCGCATACAACGGGTGCAAGCCATGTTGCACGTGCGGAACACTCGGGTTAAACTTGACGAGCCTAGCATGTACAGACATGGCCTCGGAACACAAGAGACCGAAAGGTCGAACATGAGTCATATAGTAGATATGATCAACATGAAGATGTTCACCATTGAAACCACCTCAACTCACGTGATGATCGGACTTGAGTTGGTGGAATTGGATCATGTTACACTCGAATGATCGGAGGGATGTCAATTTGAGTGGGAGTTTTTTAAATATGATTAACTAAACTCATTATCTAAGAACAATAGTCTAAGTTGTCTTTGCTATATTTATGTTGTAGATCATGGCTCGCGCAGTAGCACCCCTGAATTTTAATGCGTTCCTAGAGAAAGCTAAGTTGAAAGATGATGGAAGTAACTTTGTGGACTGGGCCCGAAATCTAAGGATTATCCTTACGGCTTCCCAGAAGGCTTATGTCCTTGATGCACCGCTTGGTGATCCACCCGCTCCAATTGAGTCTCTAGACGTTGTGAACGCCTGGCAGGCTCGTTCTGATGATTACTCAATAGTTCAATGTGCAATGTTGTATGGCTTAGAACCGGGACTTCAAAGACGTTTTGAACGTCATGGAGCATATGAGATGTTCCAGGAGTTGAAGTTTATCTTTCAGAAGAATGCCCGGATCGAGAGATATGAGATCTCCGATAAGTTCTATGCTTGCAAGATGGAGGAGAACGGGTCTATCAGTGATCACGTGCTCAGAATGTCTGGGTACTCCACCCGTCTGGCTGAGTTAGGGATGCCCCTTCCGCCAGAGGCTATCACTGACAGAGTTCTTCAATCATTGCCACCTAGCTACAAGAGCTTCGTGTTGAACTATAACATGCACGGGATGAACAAGTCAGTCGCCGAGCTGTTTGCGATGCTGAAAGCCGCTGAGTCTGAAATTCAGAAGGAGCATCAAGTGTTGATGGTCAATAAAACCACTAGTTTCAAGAAAAATGGCAAGGGTAAGAAGGGTAACTCCAAGAAGAGTGGCAAAGCAGTTGCTCCTCTCGTGAAGAAACCCAAGGCTGGACCCAAACCAGAAACTGTGTGTTTTCATTGCAAGGGAACTGGACACTGGAAGCGGAATTGCCCCAAGTATTTGGCTGACAAGAAGGCGGCCAACAACAAACAAGGTATATATGATATACATGTTATTGATGTGTACCTTACCAACTCTCGTTGTAGTGCCTGGGTATTTGATACCGGTGCGGTTGCTCATATTTGCAACTCAAAACAGGAACTGCGGAATAGACGGAGGCTGGCAAAGGACGAAGTGACGATGCGCGTGGGAAATGGTTCCAAGGTTGATGTGATCGCCGTCGGCACGCTCGCTCTTCGATTACCGTCGGGATTAGTGATGAACCTAAATAAGTGTTATTTGGTGCCTGCGTTAAGCATGAACATTATATCTGGATCTTGTTTATTGCGAGACGGTTACTCATTTAAATCAGAGAATAATGGTTGTTCTATTTATATGAGTAATATCTTTTATGGTCATGCACCCGATGTGAGGGGTTTATTCTTATTGAATCTCGATAGTAATGATACACATGTTCATAACATTGATGCCAAAAGATGTAGAATTGATAATGATAATACCACTTTCTTGTGGCACTGCCGTTTAGGTCATATTGGCGTAAAACGCATGAGGAAGCTCCATGCTGATGGACTTTTGGAGTCACTTGATTTTGAATCACTTGACACATGTGAGCCATGCCTCATGGGCAAGATGACTAAAACGCCGTTCTCTGGAATAATGGAACGGGCAAGTGACTTATTGGAAATCATACATACTGATGTGTGCGGTCCGATGAGTATTGAGGCGCGCGGTGGTTATCGTTACTTTCTCACCTTCACTGATGACTTAAGTAGATATGGGTATATTTACTTAATGAAACACAAGTCTGAAACATTTGAAAAGTTCAAACAATTTCAGAGTGAAGTTGAGAATCATCGTAACAAGAAGATTAAATTCCTACGATCTGATCGAGGGGGAGAATATCTGAGTTATGAGTTTGGCAGTCACTTAAGACAGTGTGGAATTGTTTCACAATTAACACCGCCTGGAACACCACAGCGTAATGGTGTGTCCGAACGTCGTAATCGAACCTTATTGGATATGGTGCGATCTATGATGTCTCTTGTCGATTTGCCACTATCGTTTTGGGGTTATGCATTAGAGACAGCTGCATTCACTTTAAATAGGGCACCATCGAAATCCGTTGAAACGACGCCATATGAACTTTGGTTTGGCAAGAAGCCAAAACTGTCGTTTCTTAAAGTTTGGGGATGTGATGCTTATGTCAAAAAGCTTCAGCCTGAAAAGCTGGAACCCAAAGCGGAGAAATGCGTCTTCATAGGATACCCAAAAGAGACAGTTGGGTATACCTTCTACCTCAGATCCGAAGGCAAAGTGTTTGTCGCTAAAAACGGAACATTTCTTGAGAAAGAGTTTCTCTCGAAAGAATTGAGTGGGAGGAAGATAGAACTTGATGAGGTTGTTGAACCTTTACTTCAACCTGAGAGTAGCGCAGCGCAGAAAGTTGTTTCTGTGGAGCCTACATTAGCTGAAGAGGAAGTTAATGATGATGATCATGAAGCTTTGGATCAAGTTGCTATCGAACCTCGTAGGTCGACAAGGACGCGTACTGCTCCCGAGTGGTACGGCAACCCTGTCTTAGAGGTCATGTTGTTAGACAACGATGAACCTACGAGCTATGGAGAAGCGATGATGAGCCCGGATTCCGAGAAGTGGTTAGAGGCCATGAAATCCGAGATGGGATCCATGTATGAAAACAAAGTATGGACTTTGGAAGTATTACCTGAAGGGCGTAAGGCCATTCAGAACAAATGGATCTTTAAGAGGAAGACGGACGCGGACGGTAATGTCACCGTCTATAAAGCTCGACTTGTGGCAAAAGGTTTTTCACAAGTTCAAGGAGTTGACTACGATGAGACCTTCTCACCCGTAGCGATGCTTAAGTCCGTCAGAATCATGTTAGCAATAGCTGCCTTTTTCGATTATGAAATTTGGCAGATGGATGTCAAAACAGCGTTCCTTAACGGTTACCTTAAGGAAGAGTTGTATATGATACAACCAGAAGGTTTTGTCGATCCAGAGAATGCTGACAAAGTTTGCAAACTCCAGCGATCCATTTATGGACTGGTGCAAGCATCTCGGAGTTGGAATCTTCGTTTTGATGAGGTAATCAAAGCGTTCGAGTTTATACAAGTTTACGGAGAAGCTTGTATTTACAAGAAAGTGAGTGGGAGCTCTATAGCGTTTCTAATATTATATGTGGATGACATATTGCTGATTGGAAACAATATAGAAATGCTGGAAAGCGTAAAGGAATATTTGAACAAGAGTTTTTCAATGAAGGACCTAGGAGAAGCTGCTTTCATATTAGGCATCAAGATCTATAGAGATAGATCGAGACGCTTAATAGGACTTTCACAAAGCACATACCTTGATAAGATTTTGAAGAAGTTCAAAATGGATCAGTCCAAGAAGGGGTTCTTGCCTGTTTTGCAAGGTGTGAAGTTGAGTAAGACTCAATGCCCAGTGACTGCAGAAGATAGAGAAAAGATGAGTGTCATCCCCTATGCTTCGGCCATAGGCTCTATCATGTATGCAATGCTGTGCACAAGACCCGATGTCAGCCTTGCCATGAGTATGGTCGGAAGGTTTCAAGGTGATCCAGGAATGGAACACTGGACGGCGGTCAAGAATATCCTGAAGTACCTGAAAAGGACTAAGGACATGTTTCTCGTTTATGGAGGTGATCAAGAGCTCGTCGTAAAGGGTTACGTCGATGCAAGCTTTGACACTGATCCGGATGACTCTAAGTCGCAAACCGGATACGTATTTATTCTTAATGGGGGTGCGGTTAGCTGGTGCAGTTCCAAGCAAAGCGTGGTAGCAGATTCTACATGCGAAGCGGAGTACATCGCTGCCTCGGAGGCGGCGAAGGAAGGTGTCTGGATGAAGGAGTTCATGACAGATCTTGGAGTAGTGCCTAGTGCACTTGACCCAATGACTCTGTTTTGTGATAATACTGGTGCCATTGCTCTAGCCAAGGAACCAAGATTTCACAAGAGGACCAGACACATAAAGCGACGTTTCAATTCCATCCGCGATTACATCAAGGAGGACGACATAAATATTTGCAAAGTACACACGGATCTAAATGTTGCAGATCCGATGACTAAACCTCTTCCAAGGGCTAAACATGAACAACACCAGAACTGCATGGGTGTTCGATTCATTACAATGTAAATCACATAGTGATGTGAACTAGATTATTGACTCTAGTGCAAGTGGGAGACTGTTGGAAATATGCCCTAGAGGCAATAATAAATTGGTTATTATTATATTTCCTTGTTCATGATAATCGTTTATTATCCATGCTATAATTGTATTGATTGGAAACTCAAATACATGTGTGGGTACATAGACAACACTGTGTCCCTAGTAAGCCTCTAGTTGACTAGCTCGTTGATCAAAGATGGTTAAGGTTTCCTAGCCATTGACATGAGATGTCATTTGATAAACGGGATCACATCATTAGGAGAATGATGTGATGGACAAGACCCAAACTGTAAACATAGCATTTGATCGTGTCAGTTTATTGCTATTGTTTTCTGCATGTCAAGTATCTGTTCCTTTGACCATGAGATCATGCAACTCACTAACACCGGAGGAATACCTTGTGTGTATCAAACGTCGCAACGTAACTGGGTGACTATAAAGGTGCTCTACAGGTATCTCCGAGGGTGTCTGTTGGGTTGGCATGGATCAAGACTGGGATTTGTTACTCCGTATGACGGAGAGGTATCTCAGGGCCCACTCGGTAATACAACATCACAATGAGCCTTGCAAGCAATGTGACTAAAGTGTTAGCCACGAGATCTTGTATTACGGAACGAGTAAAGAGACTTGCCGGTAACGAGATTGAACTAGGTATAGTGATACCGACGATCGAATCTCGGGCAAGTAACATACCGAAGAACAAAGGGAATAGCATACGGGATTAACTGAATCCTTGACATAGAGGTTCGACCGATAAAGATCTTCGTAGAATATGTAGGAGCCAATATGGGCATCCAGGTCCCGCTATTGGTTATTGGCCGTAGAGGTGTCTCGGTCATGTCTACATAGTTCTCGAACCCGCAGGGTCTACACACTTAACGTTTGGTGACGATTAGTATAATTGAGTTATTATGTTGGTGACCGAAAGTTGTTCGGAGTCCCGGATAAGATCCCGGACATGACGAGGATCTCCGGAATAGTCCGGAGGTAAAGATTGATATATGTGATAATAGTGTTTTGATCTCTGGAAGGGTTCCGAAGTTCACCGGAAGAGGTTCCGGATGTTTACCGAAGTGTTCGGGTGCAGCAACACTTTATATGAGCCAAAGGGATAAAGCCCACAAGGTATTGGAAAGTGCAAAAGTAGTTTTGCTGCCGCGTAAGCGGTACTACCGCTTGTTGAAGCGGTACTACCGCCCGAGCGGTACTACCGCTTGTGTGAAGCGGTACTACCGCCCAAGCGGTACTACCGCTTGTGTGAAGCGGTACTACCGCTTGTGCGCGGCTGTGCACGGTTCGGCAGGGATCCGAGTTGGACTCTTTCCCTGCGGGCCAAACCGACCTTGTGCGGGCAAAACCGACCCGGAGGAGGCTTTTACTCCAAGTTTAGACCCCAAGGCTCAACATATAAATAGAGGGGCAGGGCTAGCACACGGGACACATCAGGATTCCCCAAGCCGTGTGCGGCAACCCTAACCCTCTAGTTCCTCCGTCATAATCTCCGTAGTGCTTGGCGAAGCCCTGCAGAGATTGTTCCTCACCACCATCACCACGCCGTCGTGCTGCTGGAACTCAACCACTACTTCACCATCGCTCGCTGGATCGAGGAGGTGAAGGCGTCATCAAGCCGTACGTGTGTTGAACGCGGAGGTGCCGTCCGTTCGGCACTAGATCGGAAGGATCGTGATTGGATCGCGGGACGCTCGGCGATTTGGATCGCGAAGACGTTCGACTACATCAACCGCGTTTATTAACGCTTCCGCTTAGCGATCTACAAGGGTATGTAGATTCACTCTCCCTCTCGTAGATGCTCATCACCATGGATAGATCTTATGTGTGCGTAGGAAAATTTTTCTTTCCCATGCAACGTTCCCCAACAGGCCCTACTTAGCAGTGCATCTAGTTACGGGCCCCACTTGTCAGTGCATCAGTTTCTCACAAAAAAAAACTTGTCAGTGCATCAGGTGAAACGTTTCCCCGTGCCTGTCCGAACGGGTACCCCTTTCTGAACCTGTGTTGCTCCCTCCTCTTCGTTCCCGGCGGTGAGCCGGCGGCGGCGGCGGAGCTTTTGTTCTGGGTGACAGCAGCGGCGGAGCTTTCATTCTCGGCGATGGCGGCGGCTCTGGTGAGTGAATCCGGAACCCTGTCCTGTTCTCCTCGGGTGTGTTGAGTTAGATCTCACCGCATCGCCTCTGTTTCCCTCTGTTTTTGGTCGATTTGATCCAGATTTGGGTGGGGGGAGGGGGGCTGACCGCGATGGAGCCGCCAGAGACTACAACATCCTTTCCAACCTATGCGATTTGTGCCTCGTCTGCTTCCGCTAGCTCACCTCACACTGCCCCGCCATTGACAAACAGGGGTGGTGGTGCTCGGACGTTCGAATTCACTGTGGAATTTCTTCCTTCTAAGGCGAAGCTAGGTGATGGTAGCATGCGGGACGTAGAGAGAGATACAATTGTGAAGTGGGAGATTGATTTTGCAGAGATTGATCCACAAGACCTACAGAGCATGGAAGAGAAGGCCGTGAAGAATGTGGTGGAAAAAATTGGGGAGAGCATTTTTTGGGGTCCAGAGCAAGAGGTAGCATTGTTACGGTTTGATAATTGGAAAGGAGAGTATGTGAGAATTGAGGATGGTTAAGAGATGGTTGATGAAATCGATCGACAAGATGGTTGGACAACCAAACAGACTATGTTTCATGCAGAGCTTGTTGATCTGAAATCAGATTCTATGGTTGGATATGTGCCCTCAAAGTTAGCTTCACAGATGGTAGATGATGATTGGGCTTCAGAGAGGAAGATAATGCCCATGTGTACAGGTGAAGTGACA
This sequence comes from Elymus sibiricus, assembly GCA_039707655.1. Lineage (NCBI taxonomy): Eukaryota > Viridiplantae > Streptophyta > Magnoliopsida > Poales > Poaceae > Elymus > Elymus sibiricus. Next base: position 51,084,861 of record CM077669.1, on the reverse strand, counting down.
GTATTACCTGAGGGGGTTGATGCAGAAGAGGGCTCTGATGGTGTTGCAAGGGTTGTTTCTGTTGATTGGAATTCAGTAGAATTAAATGACCCAACTGATTTAGTCATTGCACCAATGGATAGCACTGAGATGGCCAAAATTTTTGGCATTCCAGTAGCTGATGAAGATAAGGCGGAGAAGGATGGTGAATCTAGTATGCCTACTGATACTGATGCTACCAGAGATAGAACTGGAGATATGGATGGACAGCTGATGGAAGATGCTGCAGATGATGTAGATGATGCACATGATGATGAGTTGGTACATGTGTATGACAAGGAAAACCATGTTATTGCAGTGGGAAAGTTGTTCCCAAACATGGATGAGTTTAGGATGTGTTTCAAGACTTATGCAGTCAAACATGAGTTTGATGCCAAGACTAAGTGGACTGATAGAAAGAAGTTTTATGCAAGATGTAGAGGTTTTGATGGAAGTGTCAAGCCTTGCAAGTGGTACATATCTGCTAGACGCCAACCTGATGGAAGTACCATTAGGGTGAATCAAAACCCACACCAACATACTTGTATTACAAGTTCACAGAGAGTATCAACCATGACATCACAGCTTTGGATTGCAGAAAAGATCACTCCTATTTTAGCCAAGAAACCAAACACTACTGCAAAGAAACTTAAAGTAGACTTGGAAAAGGGATACCCCATTAAGTTGAAGTATAACACGGTGTGGAAGGCAAAACAAAGGGCAACGAAACAATTATATGGTGACTGGGCAAATACTTTTAGGATGCTATATAATTTCAAAGCAGAGGTGGAGAAGAGGTCACCTGGCAGTGTTGTGGAGATAGATACCGAGGTAACAGAGGATGGAAGAGTCCTTTTCTCTAAGTTTTTTATGGCTTTAAAGCCTTGCATTGATGGCTTCAAGGCAGGTTGTCGTCCATATTTGAGCATAGACTCGTCATTTTTGACTGGCAAGTGGAATGGTCAATTGGCAGCTTGCAATGCTTTGGATGGACACAACTGGATGTTCCCTATTGCTATTGGCTTGTTTCAGTCAGAGACAGAGGTCTCGTGGACATGGTTCATGATGCACTTGAAAAGATGCATAGGGCCAGTGTCACCTTTGGCAGTCCACACAGATGCATGCAAAGGGCTAGAAAACGCAGTGAAGAATGTTTTCCCCCATTGTGAGCAGAGGGAGTGCTTCGGCCATATGTGGATGAATTTGATCAAAAAATTCAGAGGTGAAGAATTTGGTCGCATGTGGCCAGCAGCAAGATCTTACACTAAACAGACACATTCATATCATCTTGGTAAGATAATGACAGCATGCCCTGAGTTTGGTCCATGGGTGAACACCTACCATTCTCTATTATGGTATAGGTCAAGATTTAACACTGCCATCAAGTGTGATCATATCAACAACAACTTGGCAGAAAGTTTTAACAACAAGGTGAAGCAGTTAAAAAATTTGCCTGTGCATGACATGGTTGACCAAATCAGGATCATGATCATGCGCTTGTGGGAATTGAGAAGAAAGATTGGGGATTGTCTACAAGGGGATAAGCTTCCTGCGGTGGTACAACAGGTGGTCAACAGGAGCAGAAATCTTACGCATTTATCTGTTGAAAAATCTTCTGTTTGTGGTGCTGAAGTTAGAGATACCAAAACTGGTAGAAGGCATGTTGTTAACACTGAAATGCATGATTGCACTTGTTTGGAGTGGCAACACACTGGGAAACCATGTGATCATGCCATACTTTTCTTGGCCTCCCGACCGAAGATAAACATGCACCCATATTTGCACGAATATTACTCAGTAGCAAGATTCAAGGCTGCATATGCAACTCCAATTCCAGCACTTACAGATCAGTCTCAGTGGCCTGAAGTGGAAATTGAATTTTCCATGTGTCCTCCCCTAACAGAAAGAAAGGCTGGCAGGCCTAAAGAGAGTAGATTGAAGGCGTGGTTTGAGAAAGGTGGGAGTAGTAAAAAGGGCAGTCCAGTGAAGAAAATCAAGAGCTTGAGTGAACTGGGTGTTGTACAATCAAAAACAAGCATTGGTAAAAAGAAGAAGAAATTGAGTGGTAGGAGGAAGCAGAAGTGAAAATTTGTAGAAACTTGTGTATTGCTACTATGCTGTTGAAAATTTGATAAAACTTGTGTATTACTTTGATATGGTATGTATTTGTGTAATACTATTCAAGTTTGAGACGAAATTCAAATTTGAAGTTATTTGGTATGTGCTATTGATGTTACAATGATTTCTGGACTATTATTCATGTTAGTTCATTAATCGGAGCAATTTTATTATGTGAAACTCTGGACATGAAAAATGTGCTCCACATGAGCTCCAAACCCCTCCAAAGCTAGGGAAAACAGGACAGACCATTTGTAAGCAAGTTTTTTTTCGACCTTCTCTAAATGAGCCAAAAAAGGAAACTTGACATCTAGTGTGTGTATATAAGAGTCCGTCCTGAGATTGGATCGTTTCGATAAAGTATGACATGTTTAACACTTAACCCTAGCTCACTTCTCTTGAAAACTCCACAACCTCGTTCTTGGTAGCCATCTTTTGTGAAGGTTTTTTCATGAAAATATCCATAGTCCAAGTTACTTATTTTTCCTAGATACTTAGTCACATAGAAAGATGATCGGCACAAGTTTTATATTTTTTTTGAACTTTTTTGAATTAGTTATGCTCAACCCTAACCGTTGAAAACCTCTCAAAACCTCTCAAAACCCCTCAAAACCCCATCAAAATCCCGCACCCCTCTGGGCCATTGGATCGCTGTGAATGGACGGTCTGGATCAGGCACTAGGGCTACGTCAGCGATCCGCGGGCTGCACTCTGATTGGCTGGTCATTTTAGCCCATTTTTTTTACGTTGGATGAGATTGAGCAGGCCTGCCATGTATTGTTGGGCTTAATTAAAGCGGCCCACCCGTTGGACCATTGGACACCACGCTGACCCGATTTGAGCAGGCCTGAAAAGCATCCATGCTTGCGCGCGCAGCCCTGCGCCGCCCGCCTCATGTCGCTGCTTGGCTATTCTAGATGCCCGACCATCGCTAGCCGCTGCATGCATGGCATCGAGCTCATCTCTCCACGCGTTTTTAATGGCCAGTGTGCTACGCGGGCTGTTGGCAGTACTACCACGATGCCACACTTGCATGCGCGTGTACACACAGGCTGGCTCGATGCCACATTGCCCGTTTCCCATGCCATTACGAGGGGAGAGGAAAACAAAACAGCCGTCGACGCATGCATGCACGGGCGGCACACGCACAGAACGAGCAGGCGTGAACCCCAACCGACGGAACAGAGCATGCAGCGCTGAAACGTCGCAGCCTGGCTATTGATGCCGCTTTCGGTTTCCCATGCGTGTACACACGTGTACACACACCCCTCCCCTCCCCCGATGCCACCCAACACCGCCTGCTCATTACTTTCACCCGGTGTAAACATGTCGCACTAGGGCTATTTAAGCCACCTATCATCTTCCTCCTCCTCACCCATCCTCTCCCATCTGCATCCTCTTCTCACCACCACAAACAACCCCAAAACCAGGCCGCCGCAGCCATGCAGTACACCGGCCCAACCTTCCGCTTTCCCCCCACCGTGCCGGAGATGCTCTACCCCGCCGACGTGTACGTCGAGAACACACTCCGTGTGTGGTCGATGTCAAGATGGAGGGGCGCAAGGGATTTCACCAACGCCTTCCTTGCGCTCGGCTTCGGCCACCTCTCCCGGGGATCTCCAAGGATGTACCGAGTCGAGGAGGTCATCCACCAACTCCTTCGACGCGTTCTACCTCCTCGGCCGTGTGTTCTGGTGTGGCTGCGAGTTCATCGCTTTCACCACCCACAACATCTTCACGGACTACACCAATATCTTCCCCACCGTGGGGCGCATGCACACTCTACCGTACCCCATCGACAACACCCCGGAGGAGCAGTGAACGGCGCCCGGAGGAGTTGGCCATGGAGGAGTTGACCTTGGAGCAAGCAAGCAAGCCGGTGGTGTTTTATCTTATCTAGGGTGCCGTTTTATTATTGTCGTGTTGGGTTGAACTATCTATATAAGTTGTAATGGTACTATGTATGTCGTGCTTGGCTTTATCTATGTTAGTTGTAATGTGGTACTATCTAGCTCATGCAATGCTACTACTTATGCTACTATATTGATGTGTTCTATCTAGTTTTTGTTTTTTCTATCTAGTTGATATTGGTCAATTGATATATGTGCTTGATGTTCTATCTAATTGATCTATGTGTTACTAATACAACTATGACATGCAACCATGGACATGCAACTATGACATGCAACTATGACATGCAACTAATTTAGTTCATGCAAATAATTATTGGATTAACTCAAATGCCCAAAATAAATATTTCTGTGCTCCTAAAAATATTGCTTTGAATTTTACCTCTGGCCAATATTTTCAGAGCAAAACAGGAACATTTTCTTGGACATATTTGAAGCGAATTTTAACTTGATCATTTCCAAAAATGATTTCTGAGGCTTTCATATATCCCCATTTAATTTGGGTTTCATGGAACCATAGACATGCATGAAAACAATCACAAAACAATAGTGGACAAGCAACAAAAATGTAAAGCAAAACAAAATAAGTTACAATACATACGGCCCAACATTTATTCGACATAAAAATTTGGCCAAAGTAAAAACAAGTAAAGAAGTATATGTTTGTTAGAGGTTTATTTGCCGAAGCAACATTTTATTTTAGTCGAAGAATTTTTTTCTAAACATGGGTGCCTCAATGCTATAAAACAGGGATGGTGCCCCTACGCGGGTGGGCTGGTCTCTATTTGGGCCTGGTTATTTTCTCACGGCCCAACATCTATTCGGCAAGCAAATATTTTTTTTTCTAGAAACTTAATTTGGGGGGTGTGCACTCTGTTAACTGAAGAACAAGAACAGAGCATGAACACTGAATATTTCTGCTTCGATTCAATTACATGATCTTGGCATGACGCACAGATCGCATCCTCTGCCCTGACAGACCTAAATGCCCGCTCTAATGACGGATGAACAGCAAGTAAAACAAAAACAGAGCAATGATACAACAATAGAACCCCCCTGCCATGAAATTTGCTTGCTTCTGCAAATCGATCATCTCCATTAGATTTTTCTTGATCTTCTTCAGTTCCCCGGTCAGTTCAGACTCCAAGTGCAGTTCAGCATTGCGCGCATACCTCGCCATCGGCACGACTCTGCCCGCCCCTCTGTCCGAGCTCCCCAAATTCTCCATCTGCGGCACCCCGCCCAAATTGAGCTCCCAGGTTGCGGCCCCGCTCGAATCAATGTAGCCCTCGAACTGAATCCTCTAAACATATTCATCCATCCACTCGAAATGGGTGCATTTCTTCAGGATCAGAAAACAACAATATGAACCCTAAATTCCAAATTCGAGGGAAAAAAACAAAATATGGAGAAATCAGAGCAAACGGCAGTGAAAGAACGGGCTAAGAACTGAGATCTAACCTTGCCATCACTTCCTGCCATTGTTTTGCTCAAGCACTTCACAAATTCCCGCCCAAGATTTCCATTATCATCAGTCCTAGTGACCAACCGTTTCAGAGGCTCTGGGCATGGGCAGTCAGGGCACCTTGTGAGCGGCACTGGACCATACCAACGCCATTTTGAGTGTGTGGCGGAGGAGGTGGACATCTGCACTAGGTCACCGGAGGAGAGGAAGAATGGGGAAAGGGGAAGCTATGGGCGGCGGCGGGCGGACGGGCACAGGCGGTCGTCTCTTCTTTTTTTTTTGACGGGGGTGGTCGTCTCTTCTAGATGCGAAGAGATGGGTCCCGCGCTCAGTGGACAAGTGGTGGGTCCCGCGCTTACGTGGATAAGTTGTGGGTCCAGCCCCTAACAGCTAATGAGGGCATCAGTTCAGATTAAGGGCCATGTCGTGTCTGGGCTATTTCCTCGCTAAAAAGTGTAGCACCAAGGCAATTCGGACGAAAGACGTCGCACTCCTTCCAATTCACCTCAAAGGTGTTCGCACAGGAGCTATCGGTGTGCGTCCTTTAGACGGCGAAGCGGGTGTGGCCTGCTGCTCAACAGTCACTGCCGCCTTCCTCCCCGATGGCTGCGGCATCACGATTGAGTCTGATGAACTGTGCAACCTCAAGACCTCATTGTTAGGCCCCAAGTCGACAGGATGATTGAAACCTGAAGTTGCCTGCACATGTTCGAAGTTCAGTTCAGTAGCTACCTGCAAGTGTTCACAACTCGGAACGTGCAAAACACAGGCAGAGACGGAACGACCAGGATGCAAGCTTTGTGCTACCACTCAATCTAATGGACTACAAACTTGCTTACTCAATGTTTAGGTTACTGCAACTTTTTGCAACTAAAAAGTGCTTAACTATGTAAACCGTGTTTAATCACTATAAGCAAAACATGGGCGAACCGAAGCCAAGAATTCACTCAAGCAATTACTAGGGTACAGGAATCCAGCAGGAGGCCGTACTAGAGCACTGTAGCTTATCATCTTTATTGTCACAAAAAATAAAACCATGTTTTCCTTCTCCATGTAATGCACTTTATGTATTTTATCAAATAAATGAGAGTTTCAGTTCAAGTATTATTTAATCCTATATTTTTCTCAGAACATTTTATTGTTTAACGCATTTTAAATAAACACTGGATGCTCCAGTTTTAGGTTATATAACAACGACTCTATATTATTATACATTCTTCTCTCTTTGGGTTACCACTTTAGCACAATTAAATAAAAAAGTACAATAAATCCAATTTACGTAGAGCCAAGTATAACTTATATGAAATTATTATATTTCCTTACAGGGCTATACATTACTATTCCTTTCACAATCCAGTCAAGCGACGATACTATCCCTCTTTGCCTCCACTGTCCAACATGAGAAATTAAGAGCCAACCTCACCTATCAACGGTTTTCCACAACCAAATGCTCTATACCCAGTGTGCCTCCACTCTCCAATGCCATCAACACTGACGTACCTAATAACATCTCTGTTCCAAATGCTCTACCCAGTGTGCCTCCACTCTCCAATGCCATCAACACTGACGTACCTAATAACTTTCGAATAGCGATCCTATTTCCAATGAAATCATGGAGGAATGCTTTGCATACATGGAAGAAAAGGGGCAGCTCTTAATCAACACGGGACGTCTCGACCTACTCAATGTACCAGGTCTTTCTTTGCATCCAGATGTACCAAGTCTTTCTTTGCATCCAGATAGTAAAGAACACTTTTATACTTCTTATACAGGAGCAAATCGAGCGAGAGCTAGAGGAACACAATGGAAAGCATACTCTAAGGAAAAAAAAATAGAAGAAGCTGTGGACGACGTAAGCAGCGCCCTTGCAGACATGAAAGCACGAGATGACATCACTATGGTTTCATGAGACGATGAAGACTAATTTATGAAACATAAAATCACTACTATGGCCTACAATATGGATGTATTAAATTTTTACGCATGTAGCACTGTTCAATTTCTGTTCTACTTAGTTTAAGTCTATTTGCACAACACCTATGCTATTTTATACACTTTTAGTTAATGTTGTCGTCTTCCTGTGTGATATATTCGAGCTAGCTTATCAAATAAATAAAGATCCATGAATACTACTCTACTAGAATCATTCAATTATTCTCTTGGCTTAATTCTCAAACCAAGAAACTTATCAAACCAATAAATTTACAAAAGAAAATGTAGAATAATATTCACATGCTATACAACAATATATATTGTGAACTATAAGCTACCCTCAGCGTTCACATAGTGAAGATCCCATCATTACATAAACAGGTGCCAAGCCACCTGTGGGCTAGACGAAACAATTTGTAAAGGCTCTATACCACTTCATCAAAAGCACTAATTCTGCAGGACGCTACACAGAATGATCTGATCTGCCAACGAGAGCTTCTATGTTTCTTTCGTCATGCAACATCATCGCATACCATTTGTTCTGAAGAACGTGCCACGTACGGCAAGAATAAATGATCCTTATCAACGTGTGTTTCTTTGTTTAGCAACATGAAGCATGCATGATGGAAATAAATATGCTTCTTTCCAACCTATGTTCCTACGTCCATATTTTTATGTACACAATTCTGTCATTTTAAACTAATAACACTTATTGTAAATAGCAAATACAATCCATATGGACAGACAGTATTGATGGGCGCGGCATGCCGCCGCGCGGGCTTTGCTAGTATATACTAACCCATTCACCTTTATACGCACCAGCTTCATCCGATGCTTTGGAGCACCCTGGCTACTTTGAACCAAAGATGGTCCTGCTACAGTATAAAATATGAATTATATGTAACAAAAATTATATCATTGGAAACTTCTTTCGAATACGAATCCCATAATATAATTTTTGTAGCATATAACTTATATTTTGCTACTCAAATTCATGGGCAAAGTTGCTGAACGGAATTAGGATTTTCATCGTCCTTGTTCGAGTGTCTGAGCGAGCGAGCATCTGGAGCACCATCTTCATTAAACGACGGGAACATATGCAAACTTTGTGTTGCATATATAGTGCTGATTGCTACTGACGTGCGCTTGTCGAGGTGGAGAAGATGATCCTCAACGCTGACGTGATCTCCAGGACGACGGTGCCAAAAGCAGAATGTAAATGGCAAGAGAGGATATTGGGCTGCCAAAAGCAGAATGTAAATGGCAGGAGAGGATCTTGGGCAGGAGCATGCCGATGATGGGCAATATTAACCAACCAACCACGGTTATGACCGCGGCAACATTCCAATGCCAACCACCGGCGGCCATGGATTGTTGTGGAAGGGTCGATTTAATTGCTGCGAAAGAAGTGTGTGAAATGGGGAATGGGGATTTTTTTTTATCAAAGGCGACGAGGTAGTGGCAGAGAGAGGAGCGGTTTGGAAAGAGAAGTGATCTTTGGTTACCTTGAGATGGATACATCCTTGGCGTTGAATTTCAATATGGGTCTTGTATCACTCACAATCAATTATGAGAGATATTGATTTGAGTGGGAGCGCACTGTAGAATTAACTTGTTTAAATTCTCAATGCAATTAATTATGAACATAGTCCTAGTGTAATTTGCATAATAGTTGTAGAATAATGGCTCGCGTTTCCACCTTCCCTATTAAAATTGAATAGTTATTTAATATCTGGTCAAAACTTTATGATTGATAACGTAATGTGAGGATTGTCCTCAAGAGTGCCGAGAAGGACTTTGTCCTATCGCATGCTTTCGGTATTCTCCCGCTGATGCTATGGATGATGTGACTCTCGTCCTTCGGTCCAAAAGCTAGAATTCCGTTACGGTCAAGTATAATACGTTTGCTTCCATAAGACCCGAACTTCACAAGTTTGGGATAGTTATGTGATATTCATGGAACTGAAAATTATTTTCAGATACAAACAAAGGCTAAAAGATATGAGATATCCAAAGCAATGTTTGTTTGCAAAGTATTAGTAAAGTGTTTACTGGGCATTTGACTAATAAGAGAGGGATCCAGTAGAACGCCTGTCATGTAAATGAAGGTGAATAAAACAAACAACTTAAAGAGAAAGGAAGTGTCCAAAGGGTGTCGGTAAAACTACACGCCTAGAAAGTCTGGGGCTAACGCCACTCTTAAGTTGGGTGCTTCTTCTGAGAGTAGGAGAAAGACTGAAAGTTAAACTGTTAGAAGTATAAAGGCAAATAGAGAGAAGACTGGAATATCTAGCTCATGTATGAATGTCATACAAGTTATTGATGTTTGGAAGGCTGGTCAAAAGAAATAGTTCTTGGCAATTGTGATTAAACTGTTAGTCACTGATTCTTGGGTATTCTGATTGACCTTTGATCACAGGAATACCCGTTCGGTTGCATTCTGTTGCAACTCGATACAAGAACTACTATGGCCTAAAAGACTTGCCAGTAATGAGGTTTAGGTATACGCTGGGAACATAGTAAAAGTTGCTATACTCGGTACATTACCTATGTATTTATTTTCATAATTCATTTTAGAGTTTTACACACTCTAGCCCATTGCATAAAGTATCTTGCAAGAAGGTTGTTCATAAGAGAACTTTTGATGTTCGGTGTTATGAATAACATAAGGGGCCATACTTCCATCAAGGGATGGGATGTATGTTATGAATATTGATGGTAATATGATACATCCATAACACTGACGCTAAATGTCGCAAGACTAAAAGAATACCACATATGTGTGGCACTGCATTTGGTCACATTGGAGAAACCCGCATGGAGAAATTCCATAATGATGGATTTTGAAGTCATTTGATTATGAATCATCTGACACTTGCAACTTTCCTCCGAAAAGTAAAGTGACTGAAATACCGTTCAGAGGCCATAAGGAACAAGCAAAGGACTTATTGGTGATCATACATCGTGATGTGTGTAGTTCGATAAATGTTCTTGCTGGCAGTGGATTTGTCTATGTTCTGAAATGACTCAAGTAGATATATGGATATTTACTTGATGAGACGTAAGTCTGGATCTTTTGAAATCATTCAAAAGGTTTTTCAAAAATGAAGAAGAAATTATTGTAACAAGAAAATTATGTTTCTACAATTAGATTGCAGAAAGGAATATTTTGAGTTACAAGTTTAGCGAATGTCTGATGAGTTGTGAAAGGAGTTTCATAACTTACACCTCCCGGAACACCACAAGTAAGTGGAATGTCCGTGATGATGTAATCAAACCATTTATGACATGGTAAGATCAAAGATGACATAAATCAATTTGCCATTATCTTTTTTAAGAGTAATGCTTTAGAGACTGTGGCTTTTACACTGAAAAGAGCTCCATCGGGTCTGTTGAAATAACGCCATGGTATGGTACGCACAACCATGGTACGGAATTAGGATTTTCATCGTCCTTGTTCGAGTGTCTGAGCAAGCGAGCATCTGGAGCACCATCTTCATTAAACGACGGGAACTTATGCAAACTTTGTGTTGCATATATAGTGCTGATTGCTACTGACGTGCGCTTGTCGAGGTGGAGAAGATGATCCTCAATGCTGACGTGATCTCCAGGACGACGGTGCCAAAAGCAGAATGTAAATGGCAAGAGAGGATATTGGGCTGCCAAAAGCAGAATGTAAATGGCAGGAGAGGATCTTGGGCAGGAGCATGCCGATGATGGGCAATATTAACCAACCAACCACGGTTATGACCGCGGCAACATTCCAATGCCAACCACCGGCGGCCATGGATTGTTGTGGAAGGGTCGATTTAATTGCTGCGAAAGAAGTGTGTGAAATGGGGAATGGGGATTTTTTTTTTTATCAAAGGCGACGAGGTAGTGGCAGAGAGAGGAGCGGTTTGGAAAGAGAAGTGATCTTTGGTTACCTTGTTGACGAGGAGAGAGAAGGGATAACGAGGTTCCAAGAAAGACGAAGATAAGGTATTTTGTGGTTTTTGTGCTTGTTTCTTTCCGAAATGGCTAGCAAAATATTATTTTAGGGGATGCATTATTTTTCTGTTTCTGACGGAGAAAAAGAATCAAAAGAGAATAAAGAACAAAATGCCAGCCCGAATCAGTTGAAACGATAACAATATATGATTCCAGAATATATAGGTCTTATATGAAATAGAGTAGAAATAATAGTTATTTCTTTTACAGCTTGAGAAAATGCAAGACTCAACGGAGCGCCTCATGAAACCTGGTACAAAATAGAATTAGTGACGACCTCTCGAGCGCAGATCGTCACCGAAGACTTGCTTGAACTAACAACCACAACAAGCAAAGGATTGATACTTCCTTTAATAGAGACGTGCACCTCAATTTGGCGACGTACGTGTGCCTGTTAGTTGACACGAGCACACCGTCAGTATAAATGCGGGGAATGCCTGCCTGATCAAGGTATAGTTTCTCAGATAAATTAACGAAAGAGAATATAATACTCACATTGGTATAATTAATTAAACATTGTCGTACGTGGCCCCTCTAGGAGAAGCGTCGGCCGCATCGGTGTCCGGTGCAAGGGACCTTTTATTTTTGTTAATAAGACCACTTGACCTATATATCATCAGAAGGGAAATGGTGGTCATGATCTCACCACCACTGCTCAGGTGTTTCGCATGAGAGCTCTCGTTGCACGAGTAGGCCGTGTAGCAGAGCACCTCCACCCACACTTCAGAGATCACCTCTAATAACAGCCGCTCGCTATGTTCACCTTCATATTTGCTGATCAGCCTTGCGGCAAGCAGAGATCCTTTGTCCAATGTATCCTTGACACTGATTACTGGAGGATAAATTGTACCCGGAGATCCATCGCGCAACGCACTCCCATGGTCCAGGATGTCCCCCAACAGACCCTCAGTCGAGATGTACTTCAAGTTAGTGATCACATCATAGCAGAGTTGGACATACCTTTGTCGACTAACAGGATAAGGCAGCATGTCGGGGCATGCGGCAAGTAGGAAAAACATGTAATTGGATAGCACATCGATTGCACTGAAAAGATCACGCTGCTCCGAGTCACTCGATGCAATTTTACATCCCTTCTTGCACTAGTAGAGGAAGACATGACCGGCAATGTGCCACACAAGGATGCTCTCAGTCAGGTCTTCCAACTCCAAGCTCCATTCCAGGTCCAAGAATGTGATAGAATTGCCCACAGAACTATGTCTCCTTAGGGTGTTCTGGCCCCGTGATTTGGTGATGTAAATCTGGTTTGTCTCTGTTATCGACACTAGTTCCACCACATTCTGAATGATAAGTTGCGGGACGGGGATGGACCAGGAGTAAACCATGGAGTTCCACCAGTCCTCCTGTCCCATCCATCTTGCAATTTTGCTGCCTGGTACTTTCCTACTGCAATCACACAAGTAAATAAAGCAGTGTTGCCCCATGTAGCCCTAAAAGTCACTTGTAGGTTCGCCGCAAAAAAAAAGCAAGTCACTTTGATGTATTCCACATCGAACCAGATGGGAAAGCCGTACACATTCCTTTTCTAACAAGAACGCATATGTCCATCTGGAGGACATGGCCCACAACACTGATGTGTTCTCGAGGACGACTGCACCACCAAGCAAAACATAAGTGACAACAATATGTACTCTGCAGTAAACATCTTTGTCACTTGATCTATGGAACAACAACAATGGAATGACTGTGGCCGGCAGCATGATGACACGGATGCACCTGTCATACCAAGTGTGGATCACCACAGCCTTGGTGTACAAGAGGTCATACATCATCGACAGCTGCATTCGGACCACCTGCAGCATACCCTCGGGAGTTTTCACATAACGTGTATGCCCCTTGAACAATTGCTTGGGAACATCCAACAGTGTGTTAGCTATAAGTAGTAGGTCTTTCTTGTTTCCGTGTCCCTCTGGTGTCAACTAGCTCCTGATGCTGCCCATTGCAGAAATCCTTGTAGCTCGTGGCGGATAGGCTACTGCTGGCAGAATTGCTTGCGCACATGAGCGCCCATACCCTTCCCCATACTTGAGAGCCCCAACCACAAACATGAGGATGGCGGCCGGATGTAGCCAGGTCCGGCTGCCCAGGATGGAAGACACATATAGCACATAGGCAGTTGCAAGGACCTGCAGTCCGAAAGTCTGCAGGTGACACAGCCACAGCTTGTTGTCCTCGATGACAAGGCAGTGATGTTGTCCTGGCCGCCAAGGTGCACCAGCAGCAACGGCGCCCAGAGTGCCATGAGCTGCTGCTCGGGCGACCTGCTCACCAGGGACATGTGACCCAGGGCGTATAACGCCGTCATGTCAGCCAGCATGTATGCTGACCAAATGATGAACTTTAGCGCGGTGGAGTCTTTGTGCTGACGAATACCGGCCAAGAGGAGGAGCGTGACTTGCACTGTGAATCTTAGGAGCACCACCACTTGGATTCCCCACCCTTTCCACGCCACCACGAGTAGCTCATCTACTCCGCCCGCCATTATTTCTCTGCCATAATCAATGACACAAATGACTTTAGGTACACTTACAAAAGAAATTAAGCTAGGAGGCACTGATAGGCTGTGAAGAATGGGGATGGAGATTATAAGGTCCAGTGGCCAGTGGCCATGAGTGTCGTGCCACTTGTGTCCATTAACCTCTCCGACAGTGGCATTTGGAGCATCATGGCATTGAACTGCTAGACGGTGGTGGCGAAGGGATCCCAGGAGGGTGAGTCCGATGAATCATACGGTGGTGTAGGTGCGCGCAGTCATACTGTGAGAAGCGTGAACCATGACTAGCTGAATGGCATGATGAGCTAGGGGTATACGCCTTGTACGGGTCGATGCAACCGCCTAAACCCAACAAGATGTTGAGGGGGGAGGAGGACTCCCTCTCAAACATGGCGACTGGTTTTGTGGTGGGCTGGGGTTGTAGGAGATGGGGATGTTAGGTAATCCAAACGTGTGCTAGCTTTAGCTAGGTAAGTTTTAGTTAGGTATGTTAAATTACGTGGTGTTTGGCTTGCATGTCATCTTTTGTCCGTGTCTTGTAGTGCGCATGTGTTGAGTCCGGTTAGGATTAGGTATAGCCTATGCTGGTTAGCTCTTTCCTAGTTAGTCCGGCTGCCGTGAGTCCGCTGTGCGCTTATATATACAGGCCATGGCTTTGGTTTGTAAGAACAAGAAAATAGAGAAGAAATAAAGATAAATTTTAGGGTATGAGACGTATCCTTGGTCAAAGTTTTTGTGTGGTTGTGTTTGTGATTTTTTATGTGATCGATCCTGTGGGCGAAACCCAACAATTGGTATCAGAGTGAGGTCAAAGATTTAGAGCTACGCTTGCCCCGAGGAGGCGACCCCCAACTAGCACCTTGGGGCGGGCCATATAGTCGTTGGGTGATGCAGCGACGAGGAGGAGAAGACGGCGAGGACGTTGTCATCAGCGAGGCGACGGGCGATCATCGTTGGGGGGAGCAAGGAGGCAGCGGCATAGTTTTGCGAGCCATCGTCAATGTGTGCACGTGAGTTCTTGTAAGGTGTGTCCAAGAGCTCGAGTGTGTGAATCTTCTGCGACAGTGGAGATGCGTCACTGACAAAGAAGAATTTTGAGAGAGAGCGAGCGAAAAAAGGAATTTGTGCCTTGCCTTTCGTTCGTGTCGTGGAGTTCCGACAGGTTCATATACTGTGAAGGTGTGTTGCACGTATATGACGAATAGGGTTGCCACTATTTTTGCGAGTGTCAAAAATACTTGGCGAAGGGCAAAAAAGACTCAGCAAAGGCTTTGCCGAGTGTTACACTCGGCCTCTAGCACACGGATTACACCATGTCGGCAACTGGGTATAAGCCAAGTGTTTTTTGTCGGTCACTCGGTAAAACATAAGCCGAGTGTTAAATAGGGGTGCTCGGCAACGGAAAGCACTTTGACGGCCGAGCTGTGTTAACGGTCATGCCACGTGGCATCTACAGTAAGGCAAGTGTGTTTGTTGGACAGTCGCCATAGACAAGACGAGTGTTGTACACTCGGCATATAGTTTACTGAGTATTTTATTGGTAGCACTCGGCAAAGCTTAATATGCAGAATAAAAAACTAAATAATGGCAGTCCCTATTCTTGCATCGACTCACGGCCTGCACGGCGGCCTCCTTGCTCCTCGAACACCTGCACGGCCAAAGGAACCACGAAGCTCACCACGAGCACCTGCATGGCGGCCTCCTTGCTGCTCACTGCTATGGTCATGAGCCGCCAATCCCGTCCGAGATGAGCGGCCGCGCCGCCACCACGTCGTTGCCTTCCTCTGCGGCGGTCGACGACGCGACTATAGAAACCACAACGAGGCAGAGGCGGACGAGTCCCGGACGAGTTAGGCGAGCGAGCACGCCTGGTCACCACGGAGCGTGGAGGAGGCAGCAAGCTCTCCGACGGCCTGCGTCGTGAGCTGAGAGAGAGAGAGAGGAAAGAAGGGTGGGCGGAGATACATCCTGTGGCCTGCCCTCCGAGCGTGCAGCAGGCAGCGCGCCGTCCGGCAGCCTGCGGCCCTCGAGCGGCGATCCCTCCGGTGGCCTGCTGCCCTGCAGCGGTGCGAGCCATCCCGTGTCCTGCTGCCCTCAGACGAGATTGACGAGGGAGCGGACAAAGAGAGGGATTGGGATGGATCGGTGGGGAAGAGAGATAAGGGAGAGATCTGGGATGGTGATGGGCCGTTGGATCCCACGCAGATGGACGGTGATCATGCACGATCCGCGTGAGGCTCCCGTCCACCAATCACAATGTAGCTGTGTCAAAAACTATTTCTTTAAAGTACTGGGTGACATAATAGACTAAAATCACTACTTAGCCCATTGGCAGGAAGGAGTTAGAATAACCGTGAGGGTAGGTTCGACCCCTTGCTTCAACATTTTTTTTCCTTTTATTTCTTTTCTTCTTCTTTTTTTATTTTTGATCCTTTATTTTTTTATTTCTTGTAGAAAAAATATACACCACTCAATCGGTGCGCTAGCAGGGATGAACGCGACCATACCGCCCTTAAGAAAACAAATACATAATTCCTGAACGATCGGTGCGTCGGCACGGACGGGCGCTACCCTACAGCCCCAAAAAAAAAGATACATCACTCTTGAATGATCAGTGCGTCGACACAGACGGGCGCTACCCTACCACCCCTAAGAAAAAAAGATACACCACTCCTGAAATATACACCACTCAATCGGTGCGCTAGCACGGATGAGCGTGACCTTACCACCCTCAAGAAAAAAGAAACACCACTCCTGAACGATCGGTGTGTCGGCACGGACGGGCGCTACCCTACCGCGCCCAAGAAAAAAAGATACACCACTCCTGAACGATCGATGCGTCGGCACGGACGAGCGCTACCTTACCGCCTCTAAGGAAAAAAGATACACCACTCCTGAAATATACACCACTCAATCGGTGTGCTGGCATGGATGAGCGTGACCCGACCGCGCTCAAGAAAAAAGATACACCACTAATGAACGATAGGTGCATCAGCACGGACGGGCGCTACCCTACCGCCCCCAAGAAAAAAAGGTGCACCACTCCTGAACGATCGACGCGTCGGCACGGACGGGCGGTACCTTACCGCCTCTAAGAAAAAAAGATACAACACTCCTGAAATATACACCACGCAATCGGTGCGCTGGCATAGATGAGCGCGACCCTACCGCCCTAAAGAAAAAGGATACACCACTCCTGAACGATCGGTGCGTCGGCACGGACGGACGCTACCCTACCGCCCCCAAGAAAAAAAAGATAGATCACTCCTGAACGATTGGTGTGTCGGCACAAACGGGCGCTACCCTACCGCCCCCAAGAAAAAAATACACCACCCCGGAAATATTCACCACTCAATCGGTGTGCTGGCACGGATGAGCGCAACCCTACCTCCCTCACGAAACAAATACACCACTCCTAAACGATCAGTGCGTCGGCACGGACGGGCGCTACCCTACCGCCCCCAAGTAAAAAAAAATTTGTGGATTTAAGCGGTAGCATGCTGCATCCCGGCGGCCTAGCCTTGGCCCCCAAGTGATGAGGCCTCCCTCTCCTTTGGCTGCATGGGGCCTAGGCATGGGACATGACCATAAATAGGAATTTCCAACCCATTTCCGGACATGATTTCATATGGTTGTAGTTCATATCTTGAATTTCCGGCATTTAAACCCTATAAATGCAAGTAATGTGTCGTATATAGCAGACGGCCCCCAAAAAATGACAGGACCTGGCATGTGTCATGTAATGACCTCTGTTTAGTGCAGAAAAAGTTTCAAGGTCAAGGAAGTAATGGGCACCGCACCCACTTCACAAAATCTGAGCCTTTCCCTCTCGAAATCTAGATCTTTCCTCAGAGATTGTCTCATTTCCATGCAGTCTCCGGGGAGGCTTCTGCAAAATGCTCTCAAATTTTTACCACACCCTCCAGGGAAAATACGATGACACCATGCCAGATCTCGTGAATTTTTGGCCTCGTATGATTTTCCATAGATTTAAACGGCAACATCCCGCATGCCGGCGACCAGCCTTGGCCCTCTGGTGACGGGGCCTCTCTCTCCTTTGGATGCAAAGGGACTAGGCACGGACCAAAGACCACAGATAGGAATTTTTAACCCATTTCCGGCAATGATTTCATGTGGCTGCAGTTTTGATCTTGAATTTCTGACATTAAAACCCTAGAAATGCAAGTAATGTGCCGTATATGGCAGACGGGTCCTGAAAAATGCCAGGACCTGGCATGTGTCATGTAATGGCCTTTGTTCAGTGTAGAAAAAATTTCAAGGTCAACGGAGGAATGAGCACCACACACCCAACACAAACCATACCCTTTCTCTCTCGAAACCTAGATACTTCCTCGGAGACTGTCCCACTTCTACACGTTTTTCGGGGAGGCTTCTGTGAAACGCTCTCAAATTTTTACCACACCCTCCAGGGGCAATACGATGACACCATGCCAGGTCTCGTGAATTTCCGGCCTCGTATGATTTTCTGTGGATTTAAACGACAGCATGTCGCAAGCCGGCGGCCTAGATTTGGCCCCCCGGTGACGGGGCCTCCCTCTCATTTGGATGCACGGGGCCTGGGCATGGGACAAGACCATAGATAGAAATTTTCAACCCATTGCCAGACATGATTTCATTGCAGGAAAACGAAGCAGAAAACAAAAAATATCAGTCCTACTCACCAGCCCAGGACCACTATGAAGATGCATAAAAGGTTTGATCTAATCGTTACCAACTCATAGCGCAGTGGAAGTAGAGTTGGTGAAGATCGTTGGTGCAGATCCCCGCAGCTAGGAATTTACAACCTCCCAACCACAAGGATTTTCTCCCTCGAATAGTCCCTCGGACAGAACGTCGGACAGAATATCGAACGTACGATCTCTCTACCGGGTTGCACACATACGGTGTCACCTATCCAGCAGCGCTTCGCCGTCCAGAACTAATCGCTGCCAGAGACTAGGCAGTCTTGCGGCGCTATGAAACTATTTCGTGTAGTAGCTAGAGAGAGAGAGAGAGAAAGAGGGCAGATCATTGCATGCCATTTGTTTGAGAGCTCAAAGGCTCAAGTTCTAATATGAATGGAGAGCTCCTCTCCTCCTCTATTTATAGGGGAATGAAGGGGTGGAGGGAGGCATGAGGGTGGCTGCCCAAAGCCCCCCCTCACCAACATCAGCCCTAAAAAGGGAGGAGCATGTCCCCAAGTGGGGCCCCCTTACCTTGGCCGAATGGCATGAAGGTGGCTGCCCCTAATGGGGCCCCATCTCCCAACACTCTCCACATATGGGGGGTGCTGCCCCCCAACAAATTCCACCAATTGGGGGGGGGGGGGGGGGGCTGCCCCCCAAAGGGGGCGCCCCTCCAACACAATCCCACAAAACGTGGGAGGCTGTCCCCCCAGGGAGGACCCATCCCAACATGTTGTCCTTTGTATGTGCCGCCCCTTGGGGCCTCCTAAAAAATTCTGGGATGTCTCGGAACATTTTCGGAACCCTTCGAAAAATTCTGGACGCACTCCGAAACATTTCTGGCTTGATGGTATCTGTGGTTTTCTCCGAAACTTTTTCGGTAACTCTGAAACACTTTCAGTTTTCTCTCCAAAACATTTTCGTCGTCTCCGAAACTTTTTCGGTGACTTCCTCTCAAGCTACTAACCTCCTAGTACTCAATAGATAGATGACCCTTAAGTGTGTGACCCTATAGGTTCGGTGAAATATAGACATGACCGGAACTCTTTCCAATCAATGATTAATAGCATTGAGTGTGTGACCCTATAGGTTCGATACTCTCATGGTCTAAGGAATCATGCAAACGTTTAACTTTCTTTGTGTTATAAACCATTAACTTGTGACGAAAATATCTCATGGCATAATAACAATTGGGTCGGTTCAACACAAGTGTTCTTCTAACATTGTGTCCTCAAAGTTGTCGGTATTCTCATGCACATGATCGAGAAAACGTAACCATCATGCAACACTTGATCTAGTCTTAGAGGCATGACTAGGAATCTATTTTATCATTTATTATTCCACACATGCACATGGGTTTTCCTCTGAGCCTTTATGGATACACGGACTCAAGGACCATTGCAATTATAGCACGAAACATAAACATAATAATGAACATGGAGATAAATAATAACATTTATTATTGCCTCTAGGGCATATTTCCTACATTCATGTGGCCACAATTTAGATCTTGAATTTTCGGCATTAAAACCCTATAAATGCAAGTAATGTGCCGTATATAGCAGATGGGCCCCACACTACAGGAAACAGGTGGTTTGCCAACAGCTTCAAGCTGGCAGCAAAGGGCCAAAAACTGATGGCAAAGCCTTTGCCATCAGTTAGCTATCGTCAAACATCGTCCGCAAAAAATGTACCAGCAAAGGGCTCTTTTCCAAACAAAATTATCGAGGCTGACAGCAAAGTCTTTGCCGACAGCCAAACCGGTCTGTCGGCAAAGAAAAGTAGCTTGACGGACTAGCAACCCTAACAGAGTAACGTCAGCTCTTTGCCGTCAGCCGTATTTTAGCTATCGGCAAAGCTTTCATAGCTGGGCCCCAATGTGAGGTCTTTGCCGTCAGCCAGGGTGAAGCTATCGGCAAATGACTGCTCTTTGCCGTCAGCCAGGTGTGGCAGCAGTCAGCAAAGGACTACTCTTTGCCATCAGCCAGGGGAAGCTGTCAGCAAAGATTTAGTCTGCACGAGCTGTTTCAGCAAAAGAGCACAGCTGCCCGCCACGTGTCCCCTTTGCCGACAGCTGACTGATGGTAAAGTCTCTTTGCCGACGGTTGGCTGACGGCAAAGAGGCAGCAGTATTTTTTTTGTTTTCCAATATTTTCAGCAATTCAAATGCAGAGATAACACACAGACCACAAGATAATAACAACATCAGAAGATCATCCATACATATATCATACGGTCCATGAACACACATGAAGTGTTGCATATCATTCGATCATCCATACATATCTATCCAGAAGATCATCCATACATATCGATCCATCCATGAACACACAGACCACAAGTGTCGACAAGTCCACAAGTAGACCACAAGTGTTGTTCATGTTGGTGATGTCGTGTATGCTTGATCACCGCCTCTCCCTGTTCATCGAGTTCAGGCGGATGAAGTACTTCCTCCAATCACCTTTGCACTACTAGGGAAAACCTTATACACAGAAGCTTACCAGTAGCGCTTGTTAAAAGGAGGCGCTGCTGCTACTTAGCAGTAGCGCGTGTACAAAAACAGCGCTACTAATAAACTCATATCAGTAGCGTGGCACTTATAAAACGCGCTACTACTATAATTGCCACACCATTCCCGACAGGCTAGGTATAGTAGTAGCGCCCTTCCTCAACCTGCGCTGCTGCTATTCTACTTAGCTGTAGCGCTTGGCACCAACCCGCACTGCTGCTATTCCCACCTTATCCACCCCGTGCGCTCCCTCTCTCTTCCTCACTCCCGGCCCCTCACTCCCCCCTCACACTGTCGCTCCCTCTCTGCCCCCCGCCGCTCGCCGCCGCCGTCGCCTACCCCTCCTCCCTCTGCCGCCGTCACCTCCACCTCCTCCCTGGACTCGGTAATCCTCCCCCTCGCCCTCCTCCCCGCCCCACCTCCTCCGTCCTCCCTCCACTCCTCCATTCGCCGCCGGCCGGCCCCTCCTCGCTCCGCCTTCCTCCTCCCTCCTTCAGTCGCCCCTCCTTCTCCCTCCTCCCTCCTCCATCCACAACCCCTCCTCCCTGCTACATTTTGATTTAGTAGGCTAGTTGATATTTTCTTGTTGATATGCAACATTTTGATTTACTTAATAGTTTGTAGTTGATATATAACAATTTTGATTTAGTATGATTAACTGATTAGTAAAAATTTAGACATAGTTGATAGTTTTTAGTTTATATAAGCCTCTGTTCATATATAACACTTTGATTTAGGATAGTTTCTAGGGTTTAGTTGATAGTTTCTAGTTAACTGAATTATTACTAGGGTTTAAGTATATTATTTTTAGACATAGTTGATAGTTTCTAGTGATCCTGAAACTATTTACTCATTTGCTAGAATGAACATGTCATATTTGTTAATACTACTCAGATACATGTTGATAGAATATATTTTGTTTATATTTTGTTTATGCAGAAATGTCGATGATGAAAATGCTAGTGCTAGTCGCCATGTCATTGATGTCGATGATGATGCATTCTGAATATAGAGGATGTCTTGGTGTTCTTGTTTGCAATGTACCTCCGAGTGGTCTATGTTTTGCCGGAATGTTGATTCGTTTCCGTTCCGGCAAATTTCAGGCGCTCGATATGTCCTGTTTTTAGCAAAGGTCATGCCGAATTTTTTTCATAAATTTTAGCATGACTTGTGCTACAATGTAGGACATATCGAGTGCTTGTGATTTGGCAGAACGGGAATTCAATGATATTCCGACAAAACATAGGGCATTTTTTCTATTTCATTGCTCGATATATGGAACGGGTTGACTTTAGGTCTGTTTCGGCTCCTTGTGTGTCTTTCAGTGAGGGAGAGTGTCCACCATATATATATATGAGAGAGGAAGAATCCCGACTATTGTCGTGGGGGTCGCTTCTCCTTCTTTTCCTTGTGCTAGATATTTGTAATGCACTAGGGAAAGGAGGAGTAGCGACCATCACCGACGGTCGAAATATGAGAGAGGAAGAATCCCGACTGTTGTCGTGGGGGTCGCTTCTCCTTCGTTCCCGTGTGCTAGACATTTTGGTGTAATGCACTCGGGAACGAATGGAGGAGCCACCATCACCGACGGTCGCAATATCAGAGGGAGTGCCCACCATATACGTGAGATGAGAGTTTAGGAAGGAAAGACTCGACAGACCTAAAGTCAACCCGTTGCATATTGAGTAATAGTGATCTGTGTGTTGATCAGTTTCCTGGTAGTTGCCTTCGATCGATTTTAAATGTTTCAACTATGAACATAGGAAATGTCTGACGACGAAAGGAAATTCGTTATGTGCGAATTACGCGAAGACGAGCGCGGCCTATGCGACAAGCCTCACCTAGTTGATGGTAGGCACTTCAGCATCGTGCTAGATGAGACCTTCGAAGTGGATACAGTAAGTCACAACGACAAGTCTTTTTTCGTAATTAAGCATGACTTCTGCTTCTTTTGCTTCAACTTATAATTTTAATTTTTTACTATTCTACTAGCGTATCCCCTGCCATGCAAGAATTTATGTCTTGGATAAGATTGGTTTCAATACTAAAAAAAGTATGGAGGTAAAGAGAGTTCACTTGAGGACCGAGCATGGTTATACTTTTGCCGTAAAATTGTACAATGCAGACACCTACTCCTATTTTTAATGCAAAAGTTGGCAAGCACTATGCAAGGCTTATGCATTTGAGCCTAATATGCTTATCACCTTTGATATTCGTCCGGAAGATGAAATTGAAGGTAATATCGACATCTGGGTCGATGTGCAGACGCCTCTAGTTCTACCATTATGTGAGTTTCTCAACCATATTTATTAAGTAATTTATATTGTTTATTTAAAAATAGTTGACAACTAATTTCTATTGACAGCTTATTTCCATTCAAGCAAACATGTCCAGCGCTTGGTAGACAGCACCTACTACTGTCCCGGGGCTGAACTAAACTGCGAGGAGATAGGTCATTATGTTTCATGGCTGGAGGATCTTGATACTGTCAAGACAAGTTATTTTCCTGGACTTCGAGATATTAGTACTCAAAACGTGCGGCCACTTGTGTGCGTATTGAACTACGGTCACATCTATCTAGGAAAGATGGTAAGATTTTTACTATTTGTCCTCAGTGCATCTTTTGCATACATTATTTTTTAACCTAAACTTCATTGCTAAGTATGTTACTACGATGTTCTTCAACAGGGACTCCCGATGAGTGTTGTGCCTCGTTGGATCGAGTCTAAAGGTCGCATGGCAATGGTTAGCTTACGGCCAAGATATCCTGTATTGCACATGAGTGCGTTCATCATTTCTCGAAGCGAGCAAGTCTTAATAGTCAAAGACTGGAGCAAAATTGTGAAGGATCGCAGAGAAGTACTAGGGGGCAGCAATCAGAAGCGCAGCCCACAATTAGGAGACAGGTTCATATGCATTCTCCAATATGATGAAGAAGGAGTGCTACACATGTTTTATGCTATTTTACCTGAGAGAGAGCAGCAGGAGTAGGTCCTAGGTATTAAGAACAATTAGTTAGTGCTGATTATATATGACTAGTGACCTAGTGACCAAGTTGATGACCAAGTTGATGATGATGATGAGTTGTTATATGATGATGATGATGAGGAGTTGTTATTATAACTAGTGACCCAAGTTGTTATATGATGTCTCATGGACGAAAATGATGATGATGAGGAGTTGTTATATGACAATGATGTATTATGATGATACTGCATGAAAACTTGTATAATGGCGTATGAATATACGACATAAAACAAAAAATAAATACGTAATAATAGTAGTAGCGTGGGTAGAGAGATGCGCTGCTAGTAACTACCAGTAGCGCTTTCTACAAAAAGCGCTATTGCTAAGCAGGTATAGCAGTAGCGCGGGCGAGCACACGCTACTGCTACACTTTAGCTGTAGCGCCGTATCAGTAGCGCGCTGACCCGCGCTACTGATATACCTAAAACCAACGCTACTGCTAGGCTTTTCCCTAGTAGTGTTGCCATACTTTTCAAGTCCAAGAAGGAACAACCTGCAAGTTTGAAATCAGGTCATAGCATATATCAGTGACTAGTAAAGACAATCTAAACCTCAGTAGGATCCTGTTGTAAAGCATTTCAAACAACAATTTAAATGTTTTGATTTCTTTTGAAACAGTCTTGTTAGGTTGGTCATGCTGTGCTCGTTGCATTTCACTGGTCAAATATATATCTTCTAAGCCCACCTAACAGACTGTAGCAATTTTGCATTGCAATATGCAACATGATTCCATAGTTGCTAACAAGAACAAGTTCTAGCTTTTTTTTAACTTTCTGTCTAGGTAGTTTGCATACACATAACAGCAAATAAGATGCTATATAGTTTAGAAAGTCACAAAATACCCCGAGAGAAAGTAAAATACATGGAAGGGGGTTGTCTCATGTTCATCTAAATAAGAGCTTTTCAACTAAATATAAATCTGGAAAGATAAATAAATAAATACTTCCTTAAACAGCAGCATAGTGAATACTATAGGCATAAAATGGTAGCATATGAAAACATAGGGTGATAAGAAACATGGATCTTCAATGCAAATTATGTACATCTGGGAAGGAAAATACACAATATAACAGTATAACCGTGTAAAACTCATACTGGCTACAGTTACAGATGATAAATTAATAAATAGGCAATGACAAAAAGAATAGAGCATAGCAATGAGAAAGTTGGGATGCATACAACTAAAAATAGTCGAGATCATCCGGATCATAATCCGTCTCGTCTCCGGGATCAGTTGGAGCCTCATCATGACTATCACGCGTGTCGTCGTGGTTGTTGTCCTCGTGTTCACCGTCACCGTCACCATCATCGGCAATGCCTAAACGTAACCGTTGAAGCATTGACAGGTCGCCCGCATCCGTAACCTCTTCTTCTTCGTCGTCGTCATCACTGTCATTGTCTACTTCCATGTCCTGAGCTACTGTCAAGTCGATCTTGAAATGGCTTGTGAGCCCATGTTCTTCTTGGAAGAATTGTTCATCGTATGTGTCGGGGTCTATGTGAGGTTGATAATCCTCTTCATTGGGGGAAGGTGTTTTACCACGTGGCGGCACCTCGTGCATGACGTCCCAACCCTAAAGATACTTTGCCTTTTTGCAGGGGTACGAGAGATAATAAGCTTGCGTGGCCTGTTGAACCACAATATAGACATCTTCACATTCTAATGTGCTGTCTTGTCGAATTTTGACTAGCCCAATATATTGTTTCCATCTAACCTTGTATGGATCAAACCAATGGAATTTGAAGACAACGACGTTCGGAGGATTTGCCCCAAAGAGGCGCAGTTCGTATATTTCTTCAACTCTTCCATAATACTCAACTCCAATGCATAGAGTAAACACTCCGGTATTTGTTGTTGTTTGACCGGGCCGACGGCGCTCGTTGTCAGTAGTACGGAAGCGATACCCATTGATGTCGTATCGTTCAATTGTATCAACCTTATAGTCAAAACCATTAGCAACTTGTTTCAAGTCGACGTCCATAGACTCTTCATACATAGCCTACAAATTTAAGCAGAAAGGATTGGCGTATTAGTCACATGTAAGACCAACTTGAGATGGTAAACTAACTATATAGGAGCCAAGTTAGGAAGTACCGTTTGTTTGAACCAACAAATGAAACCGGGATTGCCATCTCCTTCACCTGCAAGAAGGGCATACTCTTCGAGCGAGTCACATTCGACCCCTCCATTCGAGAATTGGACAATGAATTGACTGTAGCAATGAGAATAAGTAGAGTTAGATACAAACTTGTGAGTAGTTGTGAAATAATGTAACGAGCACTTACTCAATGTACGTCTACACTTCTGTTAGGTTGGTCAAGACATACAACGTAAGCGAGCGCCACTCTTTGTGTTCCAAGATCTTTGTTCCCGAAATACCCGCAGGTTTGAGTTGCCCTTTGAATAGGCTAAGCTTGGATTTACGTTGGGGGTCGCCAGTATTATAGTGAGACTTTGGATTATGCAAGCTGGGAATATTGGCATCATAGTGTGATGTCGTGAAGTTTGACACCTCCTCGTACAGGAATGCCTCGGCTATGGATGCTTCAATTCTATATTTATTTTTACATTTAATTTGAAGAGTCTTTTATAATCTCTCAGTTGCATAGCACCAACGGTTTTACATAGGGCCCCCCATTCTTGCCTCAGACGGGAGGTGTAAAATCATATGTTGCATCTGATTAAAGAAGCCCGGTGAAAAGGTCTTCTTTAACTTGCAGAGCAACTGGGGCGCCAATTTTTCCATGTCTTCTATCATGGTAGGAGATAGTTCTTTAGCACAAAGAACACGAAAGAAATAGCTCAGCTCTGCTAGTACTAGTCATTCATCCTCAGGGATATAGCCTTGAATCATCACCGGCAGTATCCGCTCAAGCCATATGTGCCAATCATGACTCTTGAGCCCGTTGATTCAGAGTTTTTCAAGATTCGGTCCCCTCTTTAGGTTCGCTGCATACCCATCAGGGAACATCAAAGAATTGAACCAGGAGAGTATTTCCCTCCTTTGAGACCTTGTAAGAAAGAAACTGGCCTTTGGCTTCCTCCAATTTTTCTTGCCCTCAGGTTACCGCATGTTTAGTTTGGGTCTATCACATAGCTTCTTTTGATCGATTCTAGCCTTAGTGTTATCCTTTGTCTTCTCAGGAATGTCAAACATTGTGCCAAAAAGGGCCTCACCAATATTCTTTTCAGTGTGCATTACATCAATGTTATGTGGAAGCTCGAGCCGATCGAAGTAGGGGAGATCCCAGAAGCATGGCTTGTGAGTCCAGGAGTGTTGCCCACCATATCTCAGGAAATACCCGGGATGTTTGGGATCAGGCTCGAGAGCATTTAACTGAATACGAATCTATTCACCCGTCATCTTAGGTAGTGCCGAGTGTTTGACAACTTCACCTTTGATGAAGTTCTTCTTGTCATTTCTGAATGGATGGTCAGGATCCAGGAATTGCCTATCCAAATCGAAGCAAGAATACTTGTAACCCTTCTCCATCCAACGGAACCCAATAGCAGCCTTGCATCTTGGGCATGGGAACTTCCCATGCACACACCAACCAACAAAAAGCGCATACGCCGGTAGGTCATGCAATGAGTACTGGTACCAAAAATGAATTAAGAAGTTTGTTTTGGTAGCTCAGTCATATGTCCAGACCCCATTCACCCAATCTTCTTTCAAGTCATCAATCAACGGCTGCATGTACACACTCATATTCTTCCCCGGATACTTGCGCCCTGGAATTATCAATGACAGGAATATGTGCTTTTGTTGCATAAGGACGCCAGGGGGAGATTGAGGGGAATAACAAACATGGGCCAACAACTATATTGGGTTGCCGTCATACCAAAAGGATTGAACCCATCGCCTCCGATGGCGATTCATACATTCTTTGCCTGTGCAGCTTTGTCAGGATGTTTGTTATCAAAATTCTTCCATGCTTGACCATCCAATGGATGTACTATCATCTTTCTACCATGTTCATCTGTTTCATATCGTATCCCATCTTTATGCCATGTTATCTATTTGGCTGTTGCTACTTGTGAAATGCGTTGGGGTTTTCCCCGAAGAGGAAGGGTGATGTAGTAAAGTAGCGAAAAGTATTTCCCTCAGTTAAGAACCAAGGTTTATCAGACCAATAGGAAGATATCCAAAGAAACGATCAATAGTTCCTGCACAAACAAGAGCAAATACTTGCACCCAACGCGGACAAGAGGTTTGTCAAGCCCATTGTACTCATTAATTGCAAGGATTAAATCTGATAGTGCAGGATAGATAAATATAAATAAAAAGATAATAAATAACAGCAAGTATTTTTGTAGGTTTTCAATATATAAAATAGGAAGATGGACCCGGGGGCCATAGCGTTCACTAGAGGCATATCGCTTATGAGCATAGTAGTGGTGGGTGCACAAATTACTGTTGGGCAATTGATAGAAAAACAAATAATTATGTCATTATTCATGGCATGATCAATACATAGGCATTACGTCCGTGATAAGTAAACCGAAACGATTCTGCATCTACTACTATTACTCCACCGATCGACCGCTATCCAGCATGCATCTATGGTATTAAGTTCATGACAAACAGAGTAATGCTTTAAGCAAGATGACATAATGTAGACAAAGTAAGAGCAAATAATATGTTCAGACCCCGTTGTTTTATCCTTAGTAGCAACAATACAAATACATGCCTCGCTACTCCTCCTGTCACAGAGTGAGGACACCGCAAGATTGAACCTACTATTATGCACCACTCCCTCTGAAGATCTACTCATCTACTTGGCCAAAGCAAACTTATAGATCGGAAAGCAAACATAGCTATATGAAATCACACATAATAAATCTCAGATTGGATCAATTACTTTCAATGAATAATCTAAACATAAACTCATAATTCATCGGATCCCAACAAACACACTTCAAAGATTACATCGAATAGGTCTCCGAAGAGATCATTGTATTGAAGATCAAACGAGAGAGAGAGAGAGAGAGAGAGAGAGAGAGCCATCTAGCTATAGCTATGGACCCGTAGGTCCTGTAGGAACTACTCACACATCTTGTGGGAGGCAGCAAGGTTGATGAAGACGGCCTCCGTGATGGATTCCCCCTCTGGCATAGTACCGAAAAAGGCCTCCAGATGGGATCACAGAGGAACAGAGACTTGCGGCGGCAGAAAAATTGTTTCAAATGCTCTCTAGGGTTTTTGGGATATATGTGAATTTATAGGCCAGAGAGGCAGCTGATTGGACCCACAGGGGAGTCACAAGGGGGGAGGGCACGCCCCCTGCCCTTGTCGCCCCCTCGTGTGGCGTTTGGTCTCCCTCCGAAGCTTCCAGGTCTTCTTTTGGTCCAGAAAAATCATCAAAAAGTTTCATCGCATTTGGACTCCGTTTGGTACAGATTTTCTGAAAAACCAAAAACACGCAGAAAACAGCAACTGGCACTGGGCACTGAGTTAATAGGTTAGTTCCCAAAAATGACATAAAATGGTGTATAAAGCATACAAGATTGATAAAATAATAGCATGAAACAATCAAAAATTATAGTATGTTGGAGACGTATCAGCATCCCCAAGCTTAATTCCTGCTCGTCCTCGAGTAGGTAAATGATAAAAACAGAATTTTTGATGTTGAATGCTATCTAACATGTCTATCATGTAATCTTTTGGGTATAAATGTTGAGAAATGATGACTTAGTAAATATTGAAACGATAATATAGATGAATACTAGCAATTGATCATTCCCTTTCAAAATAACAACACTAAAGAATGTTATCCCTACTCATTTAATCATGTAAGCAATGGCATAACTCTGTCTTCCTAATGTAAAGTATAAATCATGATCACCCCGGTGCCTAACCAAGCACTTGGCTCGTACTTTTTCACGTGCTTCATCTTTTTCAACTTCACTCAATACCTGAGCGTGAGTCATGGACTTTCAGCACTCTGGGTGGAATAGAATGGTGGTAGGGATTGATAGAAGAAGACAAAAATAAGGATAGTCTCGCATCAACTCGGCGGATCGTTAGGTCATGGAGACGCCTTTCAATCGATATCGATGCGAGTAGTAGGTATTGCCATGCAACTTTTGATGCACTAGAGCTATAAGTGTATGAAAGCTCTCTACTAAAACTAAGTGAGTGGGCATCTAACCTACTTGCTCGTGAATAACTGGGGCAATTGAGGAACCCGTGAATGGAATATGCAAGCTAAGTTCTATATTTATTCCCACTAGTATATGAAAGTGAAAAAAAATGAGGACTCTCTATATGAAAAACATGGTGCTACTTTGAAGCACAAGTATGGTAAAGGATAGTAATGTTGCCCCCTCTCTTTTTTCTCTTTTTTTGTGGTCTCTTTTTGGCCTCTTTTTTTTTATATCCTCACATGTAGGGGCAACACTCTAATAATTATGATCCTCACACTTCTTTTTTACTTACAACTCGATAAAACTGAAAAACAACATGACTACATATGAATGTCTCTGGCAGTGTACCAGGATGTGCAATGATACTAGCGTAACATGTATACAATGATGAACAGTTGCTTTGCCACAAATATGATGTCAGCTCTATGATCATGCAAAGCAAAATGACAATGAATTCTCAAGTCATATGAACGGTAACCGTGGAAGTTGCATGGCAATATATCTCGAAATGGCTATGGAAATGTCATGATAGGTAGGTATGGTGGCTGTTTTGGGGAAGATATAATGAGGCTTATATGTGATAGAGCATATCATATCACGGGGTTTGGATGTACAGGTGAAGTATGCGCCAAATCTCGAGGTGAGAACGGGCAATGCACGGTACCGAAGAGGCTAGCAAAATATGGAAAAGATGGAACTGCTTATGGTCCACAAACTCACATTAGTCACAAGTAACTCAGATACTTATTGCGTCCTCTATTAGCTCTGTCGAAACAAAGTACTTATCGCATGCCCCTGGGGAGGAGGTTGGGAGGAGTTAACCACCGCGTGCCCCCGGCCAGACAACACACAAGGTTTTCACTCAAGGATACAGAACACTCCAACTTCCTTGTCATGCCTCGACCGACACTTTAATGAATAGTGAATCACAAACCTTAATATCATTATTCTTACTAATCAATTTTCACTAACTAGTAAGCCTCCATATTATAACCTCAATACCGTTGATCATACGTTTCGCATTTAGTGATCTACATGAAAGTTTTTATTATATCCCTCTTGTATACCTATCATTTTCCGACTAAACATATAACTCATGCAAATTACCACTTACTATTTAGACTCTCACAAAGATATAAGTGAAGTATGAGAGTGCATATGATTTCTAAAAAATATAATTTCCGCCGTGCTGTAAAGATCTAAGTGAAGCACATGAGCATAGTTGCCTTAACTCAAAAGATATAAGTGAAGCATAATGAGCATTCTAATAAATTCCAATGAATGTGTGTCTCTCATAATAGGTGTGTGCATCAAACAATGATTGTGAAAAACTAAAAAGAAAACAAGCAAAAATATAAAACACGACGCTCCAAGCAAAACACATATCATGTGATGAATAAAAATATAGCTCCAAGTAAAATTACCGATGGATAGTAGACGAAAGAGGGGATGCCAACCGGGGCATCTCCAAGCTTAGACGCTTGGGTCTTCCTTGAATATTACCTTGGGGTGCCTTGGGCATTCCCAAGCTCAGTGTCTTGCTGCTCCTTATTCCTTCATCCATCGTGATCTCACCCAGAACTTGAAAACTTCAGCACACAAAACTCAACAGAAACTTCGTGAGATCCATTAGTATAATAACACGATCAAACACCTTAGGTACTGTCATAAATAGATTAATAATTGTTCTTGCATAATACCTACTGTATTCTAACTCCTCCATGACTTATACCCCCCGATACAATCCATAGAATCATTAAAACAAGCACACTATGCAATAAAAATAGAATCTGTCTAAAACAGAACAGTACGTAATGATCAGGTTTTTAACCATACTTCTGTAACTCTGAAAATTCTAAAAAATTAGGACAACATGGGCAAATTGTATCTCAAAAATGTGTAAAATTTCAGCAATTTATCACGTTCCAGAAAAACAGCATAATTCAAATACTGGGCATAAAAGTTTCTGTTTGTGCACCGTATCAATTCAACTATCATCCATATCATCCCAAAGGGTTTACTTAGCACAAAACTCAAAAGAAAAGATACAAACATAATTATTACAGTAGCAATAACTATGTTGACTCACAAGAACTGAAAGGAAAAAGTAAAGATAACTATTGGGTTGCCTCCCAACAAGCTTTTTTTTATAGCCATTAATATAGGCTTGAGATTTTAAGGATGCTCACATAAATGATAAGAATTGAAACACAAAGAGAGCATCATATAGCATGTAACAAACACATTTAATTCTAACCCTCTTCCTATGCATAGGCATTTTATAGGAAAACAAATTATCAAGACAAGAAATATCTAGCATTTGCAAATAGGAAGGATGAAGCATTAATAATTTCAACAGAAAGAGAGGTAATTCAGTGATATAAAGATTTTTATAACCATATTTGCCTCTCTCAAAATAATTACATGTAGGCTCACAATCAAATTCAATAATATAACTATCATATAAAATATTCTCTCCATGATCCACATGCACGCAAGTTTTATAATCTTCCAAGATAGTGGGATTAACATCAACTAAAATCATGACCTCTCCAAACCCAGTTTTATCAAAAAATTCATAAGATTGAACACTCTCTGAATATGTGGGATTATTTTTACCTAAAGTTGACACTCTTCCAAACCCACTTTCAATACTATTGCAAATTTTATTATCAATAGTAGATTTATTATGAGGCTTAAATAAATTTTCAAAATCAAAAGAAACATCATCACCCCAATCATCATCATTAGCACAATTGACTTTCATGGAATTCATATTAACATCATTGTAATCATGCTTTTCATTCAATAAATGTATCCCAATAGCATTTACTTTTATTACTTCTTCATTATTAGCTATGGGTTTACGACAAGCTGTAAATTTGAAAAAATTAGCAAGAGGATGAAGATCCATATGGCTTTATTTTATTTTATTGAGTCAACATGATAATTGCAAAAATAAAGCAAGAAAATAAGGTGTGTGTGAGTGCAGGTACCTTCAGTTTGTTTGATAGCTTCCCCGGCAACGGCGCCAGAAATTCTTCTTGCTACTTCTGAAAAGCATTGGATTTTTCCCTGAAGAAGAAGGGTGATGTAGTAAACTAGCAAAAAGTATTTCCCTCAGTTAAGAACCAAGGTATATCGAACCAATAGGATTTTTCCCTGAAGACCTGGAAGCTTCGGAGGGAGACCAGACACCGCACGAGCGTGCGACAAGGGCATGGGGCGTGCCTCGGGGGGAAGGGCACGCCCTACCCCCTTGTGACTCCCTTTTGGGTCCAATCAGCCGCCTCTCTGGCCTATAAATTCACATATATCCCAAAAACCCTAGAGAGCACCCGAAACAATTTTTCCACCATCGCAAGTCTCTGTTCCTCCGTGATCCCATCTGGAGGCCTTTTTCGGTACTCTGTCGAAGGGGGAATCCATCACGGAGGCCGTCTTCATCAACCTTGCTGTGCTTATAGGGCATCTTAAGTGCACAGAGGATTTTCTTCAATTCGTATAGGTTTTTAGCCATAATGTGACCTTCAGGGAGAAAGTGTGTAACACCACAAAAATCGGGTTATCGATTTCTAGGCTGTTATTCTTTCCCAGCTTTCTCTCCTGAATTTTTCTTCTGGAATCTGGTAAGTGACCAGGTGAATCCACACTAACCTCACCCTTTCAAAATCATTCCTTGCCTTTGTGCCAGCCCGAATCTTATCTGCATAACCCAGAACCTCATTTAAACCCTAGTTCCGAAATATTGGGACCAGGAATCCTGCCTTTGTGTTTACAAAGGAGCTATCATTTTCCTTACTTTGTTGATCCTCCCAAGATTTCTAGAGATCATCCTTCGTCCATAAACCCAAGATGTGCAAAAATATTGCCAAGTTATATGCAATAGTTTTCATCTAGAATTAATTCCTTGTTTTGCCTTTCCGAGGAATTAAATCCAAAGGGATAGCTAGACATCTGTAAATTTCTTGAAAATTTATGGAGATGATCTTTGTGCCTATCTCAAGCTTTGGTAAAAATATTGGCCAAAATTTAATAAGGAAAATTGCATTTTCTTTATTAAAGCCAATATTGCAATTTGGGCACTTTCCAGAGGAACTACCATTTTGGTAGCCAGGAAAAATCCCAAATTAATTGTGGAGCTTTTCCTATCCATCTAAACCTCAGATCCATCCAAACATCTAGCAACTCTTTTTCAATATTGAGCACATGATCCAATACAAGTTTCTGCCCTATTTGAACCTTTGTAAAGGCAGTGCTTGGTGCCTAGATCTCCTTGATATGAAATTTTGTAGGGTGGTCTACTATGATATTAAATTCATGCAAACCAAAAATCAACTCATTCCATGGTACCATTTTCCTCAGCAAATTATTTGGGTTTCTGCTCATAATGTGACTCTGTGAAGGAAGTACCTTTATAGATGATCTAAATGAGCTGAAATTTCTACAGCAAGTCCTTTTGATCATATCACTGCTGCCCACCAAAATTCCACCCTTTCTATTTAGCAACTTTCTCAGTATCATCCTGTTTTCAGTTCTAGCCAGTTTGGCAATTTCCAAAGGGAGCCCTAGGTAACTCCCTCCATTTGTGCTAAAACTTGGCCAATATGATCACCCTAGTGGATGAACAAGCTCATCCAATGGCCATGCCAAGGAGAGCACTGTGGTGGCCACACCATGTATCAAACACTTGGCTATCAGTGGCTGTTTGAGAAAAGTGAGGTCACACCAGAGTACCCACTTACTTCCTGATGGTTCAAGTCAACTATTTGATGATGTGCCCGTGCGGTAGACAAGGTTTGGCATGAGGTGGGGTGTGTCAACGCCGTGGCCACGCGGTGACCACGTGCAGAGCACGCCAAAGTGGCGCTCTGTGCACTGGTCTCGTCGGGAGGTCGTCTTCAGCAAGCCCCGGCTCGTCCGGGAGCACCGGAGAGCTTCCCACCGCACGCGTGGATCGCCTGGAGCCCTCTCCCCCTCGTCCCCTAGCCCATGGATGCCTCTGCCGACATGTTTTCGCCGTAGAATCGCCGCCACGGCACCGGCCATCTCGAAGCTCCGGCCGGCGTCGCGTAGCCCTCCCCGCAGCTATATAAGCGCGTCCTTGAGCCCCTTTCTAATCACCAGCACGCCCCTATCCCCTCCCTTGAGCTCATGGAGCTCCCCTCCTTTCCAATGGCGGAGCACTGCCACTGATCCCCCACGAACAAGCCCGGCCCCCTGGCCATTCTCTTTCCGCTCGTCCGCAACCGGCGCATCCCCTAAAGCTTCTAAAGCCATAGCCATCCTCAATTTTCACTGGGGAAGCCTTGCCGATGAGCATCCTCGAAGGTCCTGCATCAGGCGTGTGCCTCGATGAGTGGCGGCAGCATTTCCGGCTACCTCAGGGGAGCCTCGACCGCCCATAGACACGGCGCGGTGTGCCGGCTTCGGTGAGGCCAGCAGCGAGCCCTCTCGCGCCGCCAATTGTCGGCTGCATCGGCGACCGCAATGCCCTCATCTGCTTCTGTCGAAGGAAGAAGAAGATTGAAAGAAGGAGGAAGGGGATAGGGTGGGCCTAGGTCGTCAGCCACTGTTGGCCGGGCCCGGACAGATAAGTGGAAGCGCCCACCCGAGGAAACCGTTTCCACAGTTTGAAAGCGTATTTTCTAACAGACGCTTTCATTCTCTGCCGGTGGCCGAATCTGTTAAAGGGTGAGTGTTCATCCGTTAAGTTCTAAAACAGACACTATTCTGTCTGTTTTACCACCTAATGAATGAACGGGCATAACTTCGCGACCACAACTCCGATCGAGGTGATTCCAATGCTCACGGCTTCCGTTTGTCGAGCCTGTTCTGATGGTGGTATTTTTATAATGTTGTCACACATTAAAAATGCCACTATTGCCCTTCTCGCTATTAGGCCTATCTCGGAAGTGCCGGTTCCGACGAATTGTACCAGAGTTTCATCGCACTGCTTCCCGGCGTATTTCTTCACCCCAAGGCAAGCCAACCTCTTATCATGAGCCTCGAACTTGCATGTTGACTTTGCTTGCACCATGTGCATATACTGCAGTATATTCAGATCATCTATTAATCTGCACATTCATACACCTGTTATATCATCCGTACTAGATGCTAATGTTGTTATTTACGTGATGTCTTGACTTGCTCTTATGCTATACTTCCTCCTTTCCGGTTTATAAGGCTTGCATGTATATTTAGGTTGACAAATAGATTAACATAGTACAAGTTATATATCACAAAAAATATATCATTAGAAACTTCAAATCATCTACTTTCTAATTATATAATTTTTAAACAATACAAATCATTTTATGTTGGTCAAATTATTGATCTAGGGATACGCGCAAGCCTTATAAACCGGAAAGGAGGTAGTATTTTGACATGTTAGTAGAATACTTTCATCATGTTGATACTATAATTTGATCTCATGCCATGATTGTCAGTGCTGTTATGTCCCTATTATATTTTGATCATGCATAGAATATTGTCCTACTTGTCATGGTGAGATGATGGAGATGTTAAACTGAACCGGTAAACTAAACCTCCTCCGTCATCGATGGGATCGAGTCATAGTGCCACTGAACCGAACTGAGTATCGTGCATCCACACTCGCCTGTATGGGAAGGACCTGACTTGGTCTACTATTATGCCTCTTTATCGGTATCACCAAAGAGAGGAGATTATGCGTGTGTGCTACCCTGATCAGGTAGGCGGAGATAATCTTGTGAGCCCGAGTTATATGGATCCAGGTCTCTGTTTGGGACAGTTGTTTGGCCATGGATGTGGTAGGTGTCAGGAGTGACACAGGGGACACCCAGGACATGACCCGGGGGTATGTCGGTGATACGATAAGAAAGTCATAAGGTAGACGAGTCCTATTGGAGTCAACCTGGCCCACCCTGAGAAATCGGCATGGTCAACCAGGGCAACTCCATAGTGTGGGTAAAGTGCGCAACCTCTGCAGAGTGTAAATCTATTCGAATAACCGCGTCCTCGATCATGGACAGTTCATACTAGGTCACACTATTTGGTCTTGATCGATCTAGAGGAATAAGCCATATAACGTTGTTAATACTGAACTAGAGAAGGCAAAGTTTATCAGACTTGCAATGCAAGATCATGGACATCGGATGATGCTGAGCCTATAAGGCGATAGCCATGGGATGGCTATGAAAGAGATGGTCAGATGACCGTAAGACCTTGGATATGATCCGGAGGGATCGCGATAACAAACTTGATTAAGTACTTTTGTTATCATGCTTTACCTTACAATACTTACTTTAGTGGTTATAGTGCTTGATGGTTCTGCTTTGACATGGTTTTGCTAGATAACTATGCTATGCCATGCTTGATCCATGATTTCCTGCTATTTCTATGCCATGTTTAGAATAGATTATTGCATACCTATAGGGCTTGCTCTGTCATATTCTTGTTTGGATGCTATGTATTTGGTTGTCTTGCGAGTACATTCGAAGTACTCACCTGGCCTTGCATGTGGCCAGATTACAGGAGGAGATCCGTCGTGCTAGATCGTAACCAGGCCAGTCCTGTGTGTTGTGGAGCCCAGCCGAAGATCTCGAAGCCGTGAACCAAGACGTCCGCTGCCATTTAGTTAACCTTGGAGCCA
This sequence comes from Elymus sibiricus, assembly GCA_039707655.1. NCBI lineage: Eukaryota > Viridiplantae > Streptophyta > Magnoliopsida > Poales > Poaceae > Elymus > Elymus sibiricus. The sequence goes on along the minus strand of CM077669.1, from coordinate 51,046,914 downwards.
TTCTATATCACTGTATGTAACAGTGTTGTAAACCCTATTTGAATTAATAAAGCCATTTTTATGCCTGGAATTGATGTACCATGTCTCAGACGTGTGCCAGGTCTTATCCTAGGACTGGCGTGTGTCGGCCCTCTATCGGGGTGCCATAGAGCGTGGTATCAGAGCCAGGCTGGCTATAGGTTACCCTAGCACTGGACCACCCCTATTTTTGACCTGTAGTGAGCCCATTGGATTTGACCCCTCCCTGGCATCCGACAGGGCCACTGTTGATCACAATCGGTGCCGTCGGAATGGACGCATCCCTACCCAGCAGCCAGACCGTCCATCTGTCACAGGATTAAACTACGACCCCACCTAGTTGTCTGCCGTACCGGCGTATCCTCTCCCCTGTTTGTGAAGGATCCACACCATGACTGCGTGTCCCAGCCCAGTTGCTTATAAAACCCCTCCCGCCTGCTCGTCGTAGCACTGCCCGCTCAGTAAGTTAGACCCCGCGGAAACCCGAGCCAGTTTTTCCCAACCCAGAAGCCATGGCTAGTTCTTCCAAGGAACCCACCCTACATAGCCGAACTTTTGCCATAGATCATCCTGGCTTTTTGCCCATCCATTGGGATATGCTCAGCCAAGCCCTTGGCTGTCTGGTTAGTCCTGAGTACCTGGTGTATTAGTCTGACCCGATTCCTCATCTTTGCCGGTATTTTGCAAAGGTGTTCATCTGCCCAGGCCCAGCAAAGGATGGAAAGCCCTTGGCTTTTCAGGGCAAACCCATGCCCACCCTAGCGCTGGCCATCCAGACAGCTACTGCAGAAGCTGTCGCTCGTCTTCGGTTCATGTTTCCACAAGTAGCAGAGAAGCGGGAGTTCCGCTACTTTCCCTCCGTGTCCAGTTTGGAGTCTGACCCGGCCATAGCCCGCCTGGTTCAGTTCATCGCTACCCAGGGATTGCTAATCGGTGGCATCCTTTGGGAGCTCAAGGCGGTGGATCATGACACCACTCGGGTTGTCATGGAAGCATTTTGCGAAGCCCGTCATGTTGCAGTTCTGGCCGCCAATCCGGTGTTGTCAAACCCCGTGCCATCCTCTCAACCTGGAACTCAGTGGAACTTTGGCTCTGTCCACCCAAACTCCATCCAAGGAGCCATTCGTTGTCTTCGACGCCGGGACGTGTTCCGTCAAGTTCTAGCCGTGATCCAAGCAGCTGAGCCCCAACTCAAGGAGATACCCGATTAAGGGAAATGTCTCAGCCTGCATCCCCCAGGAGAGCCCGAGCAAGACTACGCCTATGTGTGGCTCCAGCAGCCAGCGAGATCAGGAGATGCTGTGAGCATGAGCACTGTCAGTTTGCCTTTCGTCCTCGTTAGGAAGTAGAACCCTGTAGCTCGGAGTGAGTTGTTGTCGTTAGTCACGTAGTAATTTTGTGCTGTGTTTTGTTGCTTGTACTATTTGTGCCTGTGTGCTGTTGTAATGCTATGATGTATGCCCTTTTGCTCTGTGATTTCAGTCCATCTGTCACTCTGTTAAGCAGAAATGTTTAACAGAGCCGGTAATGGATTCTTAACAAGATTTTAGTCAGTATTGCACTTACACCTAACAACAATAGACTCGCCCAGAGTCACTAATAAAACGCGAGCTGGTGTAGGTATATGTATGCCAGGAGTACATATACCCACTAGCATTAAAACATTTTAGTATATTTGCATTGATGTGCTTACTTTGCATGTATTTTGCTCTTGTCTGCATTTTGCATTTGCCGGCATATTGATCTTGAGTGCATTGCTAGTGCATTGTATGAGCAATGTGTGCACCTCGGGTTCATTCTTCCTAGTACAATCGCAGCAGTACCCGGGTAGAATGCTACGTCTCTTGACCATATCCATTCGTACCCACTCCGTTTGCCAGTCTTCCAAACCAGAACCCTGGTGAGACAGTTCTCCCCAGCAATTCCCAGTTCCTAAATCTTTTTTTTCCCGAGCCCAGTTGCAATCTCGGAGAAAGCTCTGAGAATTTTATTGCAGCATAAACCAGTACAACCACGCCAGTACAGACTTAGACTCAGACTCCAATTCTACTCTGATGCCTACTCGTGGTAGATGTAGCTCGACAGGGAACTACTAGCAGGGTGACCCTGCGTTGGTAGAACTTTGTCATCTACACCGTGCGAGCCCCGATACAGCAACGCCTCCATCACCACCTCGTGTGACGCCAAGTAGGCTGCTATCTCGCCTGCCACCACACATGCTTATTCCGCCGGCCTAAGACGGCGGAAGAACAAGTGTGGATGACCACCAGCCACCGCGCCATCCCCGCCCTCATCTCGATCCGCCGCACCAGGACCCGTGTGGTTGCGAGCTCGCTCCTGGAGAGCGCACTCCGGCCAGCAGATCGCCGAGCTGATCAGTGTGGCCAGCAGTGCTGCCAGCAGCCACCGCAACCCCACTAGGAACACGGCATCACCGAAGGACCTCAGCTCCAGCTCATCCAACACGAAGAGGTAGTAGAGCGGCATGGTGTGAGTTGGGAGGTGCCGCGAGCCCGATGTACGGTAAGCGAGGTCCAGGAGACCGCGCACCACTTGATCACCGGCGTCCAGGAGGCGAATCCATGAGCACAATGCTATCTTTGGTGTCTAGGTTGCGGGGTCGATATCATCATGCTCCTCTCCAAATGTGCGATCTGGCCAAGACAATAGCCAGGGACAAGCCTGTGAGTACGTTTGAATGTACTCGCACACATCATGAAAACAGATATAATAAAGCAGGTGAATTGCATGCACTAAAGCTTATTTACAGATGCTCAATCAGTCATAATATAAATTCATAAATGCAGGTGAGCAAGTAATTTATTCATATGATGCAAAAAATGAAATGGAACATCGGGCGGTAGTCCTCCCAAAAATTCCAAGAAAATAAAATGTCCAATCGGGTGTCTGAAGCGACGCCTCGAAAGGGGTAAGAATATAAAACATGCCTCAGTCTGGCGTCTGAGCGACACCACAGAAAGGGCTTATAATAACAATAAGTAAATAATAACATGCGTGCCACAGTCGGGCGTCTGAAGCGACGCCACATAAAGGGCTTATATCAAAAGTAAATACAGCAGTGCCACAGTCGGACGTTTGAAGCGACGCCACATAAAGGGCTTATAGGAAAATAAATAACTTGCGTGCCACAGTCGGGCGTCTGAGCGACACCACTTAAAGGGCTTATATTGACAATAAATAATAATATCATGAGTATCCAGGAGGAAGGACCATCCCAGGGATACTCGACAAAATCATATAAGAGAAGGGTTAGTCCACAAAAATTGATAATAATATTTTGTATCCTAAATTATGATCATCCACGTGTTTCAATTAATATCCTCCGAAGACCGACACTAAGATCGACACTTGACCTATCCCAGACTGTAGTCCTTAACCATGGACATGGCTATTCGAATAGATATTAACTCTGCAGAGGGTGTACTCTTTACCCACGAGTAACGGATTTCTTTAGTCAACCAGAGACGTTGGCTAATTCCGATTACGGTCTTTTAGTTGAAAACACACCGGACCTGCACACACCAGGTTGACTTCCCGATGCCTGGAATCACCCACGGCACTCGTTAAGTAAAACTCTAAGTGGGGAGGCTCCAACCTCGATTAGCATGGGATCACAATATTTATAACGCGAGCAAACAGGGGCGCTACCCCCTCGGCTCCAACCGGAAACACCCATGCCCCTGGACCAAGTGACATGCCTACCAGTGATCAGTGGTATCTTTCACTATGGCCTCTCTATACGGTGTGTGCAAGGAGAGGGGTTGACGACTTACTGAACCGTACCCTACCAGTGGCAGGGACAAGTGGTAGCATAAATCAAGTATGGGGGTTACTGGTACAAGACTCGATCTATGATCGATTCAGGAGGTTTATGTCTTCCCTGCATGGTTAGCACATCAAATATTTCCCACACTTTCAGACAAAATCACCATTTATCATACCCCATCATGCCTCGCTGATCATTCTCGTCCCAACGGAATGACAGTACCAAGCTCGTGTCTTCCCGAGACAGAGACTTCTCCCGGATTCCTTCCGGTAGGTATGAGTGGCACAAGGGAGTGAATACTGTCACATGTGTCTAAATTTCAATAACAAGAATTTCTCATCATGCACTCATGAGCATGATCATACTTTCACATGAAATAATACTCTCTTCACTTTAGTATAGTGATGAGGTTTTATTTACCACATCAAACAACACACAACATATATTATACCAAGGTTCAGAATGCTTGCCTTCAAGGTGCAGAGAGGTGAGGTGTATTCTAAAACTTTTGAAAGTTTAATCTTCCCTCCAAATTCCTATTTTTGAAAATATCCAAATCAACATACCTTTTAAAACTATATAGAAGAGTTGTTGGAATTTTTATCAAATAAATGTGAAAATAAACTAGATGAAATTTAAGAGAGATGGGAAAGAGAATCAAGTCAATTGGATTTTTAGTTTAAAAGTTATGGTCGGTCAAAGAGTGGTCAAAGTTCTGTTTTAGAATAAAACAACTAAAAGGAAACGCAGCGGCCGAAGTACGCGTACCGAAGGCGATGATACGTCTCCGTCGTATCTATCATTTTTGATTGTTTTATGCCAATATTCTACAACTTTCATATACTTTTGGAAAAAATTTATATTATTTTTTGGGACTAACATATTGATCCAGTGCCCAGTGCCAGTTCCTGTTTGTTGCATGTTTTTTGTTTCGCAGAAAATCCATATCAAACGAAGTCCAAACGGGATAAAAACTTACGGAGATTTTTTTTGGAATATATGTGAATTTTGGGAAGTGGAATCAACAGAAGGCGGTGCCCGAGGGGCCCACAAGCCAGGAGGGCGCGCCCTGGGGGGTAGGGCGCGCCCTGAGGGCTTGTGGCCACCCCTTAGGTCGGTTGGAGCTGTCCTTTGGCCGCAAGAAAGCTAATTTTTGGATAAAGATCCCCTCAAAATTTCAGCCCGATCGGAGTTACGGATCTCAAGATATTTAAGAAACGGTGAAAGGCCAGAATCAGGGAACGCAGAAACAGAAGGAAACAGAGAGAGAGATCCATTCTCGGAGGGGCTCTCGCCCCTCCGCCGCCATGGAGGCTAAGGACCAGAGGGGAAACCCTCCTCCCATATAGGGAGGAGGTCAAGGAAGATGGAGAAGGAGGGGGGATCGCTCCACCTCTCTCCCGGTGGCACCGGAACGCCGCCGGGGCCATCATCGTGACGGCGATCTACTCCAACAACTCCGTCATCTTCACCAGCACCTCCATCACCTTCCCCCATCTATCTACAGCGGTCCACTCTCCCGCAACCCGCTGTACCCTCTACTTGAACATGGTGCTTTATGCTTCATATTATTATCCAATGATGTGTTGCCATCCTATGATGTCTGAGTAGATTTTTGTTGTCCTATGGGTTGATTGATGATCATGATTGGTTTGAGTTGCATGTTTTATTATTGGTGCTGTTCTATGGTGCTCTCCGTGTCGCGCAAGCGTGAGGGATCCCCGCTGTAGGGTGTTGCAATGTGTTCATGATTTGCTTATGGTGGGTTGCTTGAGTGACAGAAGCATAAACCCGAGTAGGTGGGTTATTGCATATGGGAGTAAAGAGGACTTGATACCTTATAATGCTATGGTTGGGTTTTACCTTAATGATCTTTAGTAGTTGCGGATGCTTGCTAGAGTTCCAATCATAACTGCATATGATCCAAGTAGAGAAAGTATGTTAGCTTATGCCTCTCCCTCATATAAAATTGCAATAATGATTACCGGTCTAGTTATAGATTGCCTAGGGACAATTCCGCAACTCCTACCACCACTTTTCCACACTCGTTAAACTAACTTAGTTGTTTCTTTATCTTAGCAGCCCCTAGTTTTTATTTCCGTGCTCTTTATTATCTTGCAACCCTATCCTATCACACCTACAAAGTACTTCTAGTTTCATACTTGTTCTAGGTAAAGCGAACATTAAGCGTGCGTAGAGTTGTATCGGTGGTCGATAGAACTTGAGGGAATATTTGTTCTACCTTTAGCTCCTCGTTGGGTTCGACACTCTTACTTATCGAAAGAGGCTACAACTGATCCCCTATACTTGTGGGTTATCAAGACCTTTTTCTGGCGCCGTTGCCGGGGAGCAATAGCGTGGGGTGAATATTCTCGTGTGTGCTTGTTTGCTTTATCACTAAGTAATTTTTATTTGTTGTTCTAAGTTGTTCTCTATCTTTAGTTATGGATATGGAACACGAAATACCAAAAAAAATAGGTTTACTTGCTACTCATGGAGATGGGGGACCTCCTAAAACCCTTGATGCTCGTTATGTGAAAGATATTATGCACTACTTTGATAATCCTGAGAAAACCCCATTCAACTTGATAATGGGAGACACGTTGGATCAACGTGAATACTTTAGGGATTATCGCTTGACTCAAAAAGGGAAACTGTTATGGGATCAAATTTATATGTTGAAATGGTATGCTTGGAGTCTATGCCAGAGATATGATTATACTTGTTGCTCTAGGATGAAGGCTCCACACCTTCCTTTTTCATGTAAATTTAATGATAATGAAACCTTGGCTTCTTATGCTAATGGTATTTATGATTACTATGATGTGGAATGAATAGAAGAATTCGTTGCTTTTAAGGGTGCTTATGAAATTGAATCTTTGTTTGAAAAGTGTGAAAATTATGATGATGCTGTTTATAGACCTAAAATTTTTGCTATACTTAAATATTGCTATGAGAATTATGAATATAATTCTGATATTGATGCATTTATTGAAAGAATGACCGCTGCCTTGGAAGAGACTAATATTTTGCAGGAATCTATGGAAGAAGAAATTGATGACACTGTGAGCTCATTAGATGAAAAAGATGACGAGGAGAGCGAAGAACAAAAGGAGGAAGAGCGGATTAGCTACCCGTGCCCACCTTCTAATGAGAGTAACTCTTCAACTCATACATTGTTTAATTTCCCTTCGTTCTTACTGAACGATGAATGCTATGATAATTGCTATGATCCCTTGGATTCGTTCGAAATATCCCTTTTTGATGAACTTGATGCTTGCTATGCTTGTGGCCATGATGCCAATATGAATGATGCTTATGGAGATGAACTTGCTATAGTTCCTTATGTTAAACATGAAATTGTTGCTATTGCACCCACACATGATAGTCCTATTATCTTTTTGAATTCTCCCAACTACACTATATTGGAGAAGTTTGCTCTTATTAGGGATTACATTGATGGGTTGCCTTCTACTATTACACATGATGATTTTGATGGATATAATATGCATGTGCTTGCTGTTCCTACTTGCAATTATTATGAGAGAGGAACTACATCTCCACCTCTCTATGTTTCCAATACGATAAAATTGCAAGAAACTGCTTATGCTATGTATTGGCCTTTACTTTGTGTGCATGAATTGTTCTTTTATGACATGCCGATGCATAGGAAGAGAGTTAGACTTCGTTGTTGCATGATATATGTTACTTTGTGCTCACTACTAAATTACAAATCATTGTTAATTAAAATTGGCTTTGATATACCTTGGGATCCGGGTGGATCAATTACTTGAGCACTTTATGCCTAGCTTAATGGCTTTAAAGAAAGCACTGCCAGGGAGACAACCCGGAAGTTTTAGAGAGTCATTTATTTCTGTTGAGTGCTTTTATAAAGTTTAAAAACAAAAAAAATAAATAGGGGAACCTAAAACTTTTTCAAAAAGAGAAGTGAAAGTAAGAAGGACGAGCACCGTTGAAGTGGGGGAGCTCCTTGAACTTTGTTCATGCCCATGGAAACTTTGCAAATCTTGATTACATAAAATTTTCAACAAAAATAATTATACCCTTGTATAAATCCATTGTATTATAAAAATAATGTGCCAAGATTTGCCTTTAGGATGATTAGATTGCCTGTTTGGTGTGTGCAGTGCAAAAACAGAAACTTTGGCTGTAGTGCGTGAATTTAAATTTTTTACTGGAATGTCAAAAGTTTCTGATTTTTTTACACAGTACTTATATGCAAATTGTTTATTTTGTCCTAATGTTTCAATTTTTTTAGAGTTACATAAGTATGGTGAATGTTCAGATTGCTACAGTTGTCCTGTTTAAGACAGATTCTGTTTTTGATGCATTGTTTTGCTCGTTTTGATGAAACTAGCGATTGTATCGGTGGTATAAGCCATGGAAAAACTATAATACAGTAGCTACAATGCAAAAATAAAATATGAATTGGTTGGCAACAGTACATAAAGTTGTGATTTGCTTTATTATACTAACGGATCTCACGAGGGTTTTGTTAAGTTTTGTGTGATTGAAGTTTTCAAGTTTTGGGTGAGATCACGATGGATGAAGGAATAAGGAGTGGAAAGAGACTAAGCTTGGGGATGCCCGAGGCACCCCAAGGTAATATTCAAGGACTCCCAAGCAACTAAGCTTGGGGATGCCCCGGAAGGCATCCCCTCTTTCTTCTAACAACCATCGGTAATTTTACTTGGAGCTATATTTTTATTCGTCACATGATATGCGTAAATCTTGGAGCGTCGTGTGCTTTTTATTTTTCTTTTAATAATGCACCATGCTGGTATGATAAAGTCCTTGGTTGATTTATAGAAGGCTCTTTGCACCTCACTTATATCTTTTGAGTATGGCTTTATAGAATGCTTCATGTGCTTCACTTATATCATTTGAAGTTTGGATTACCTGTTTCTCTACACATAGAAAATCGCCATTTGTAGAATGCTCTTTTGCTTCACTTATATTTGTTAGAGCATGGGCATATCTTTTGTAGAAATAATTAAACTCTCATGCTTCACTTATATCTATTTATAGAGTTAACAGGAGTTGGTCATTCACATGGTTAGTCATAAAATCCTACATAAAACTTGTAGATCACTGAATATGATATGTTTGATTCCTTGCAATAGTTTTGCGATATGAAGATGGTAATATGAGAGTCATGCTAGTGAGTAGTTGTGAATTGGAGAAATACATGTGTTGAAGTTTGTGATTCCCGTAGCATGCACGTATGGTGAACCGTTATGTAACGAAGTCGGAGCATGATTTGTTTAATGATTGTCAACCTTTGTGTGAGGGTCGGGAGCGCGCGATGGTTAACTCCTACCAACCTATCCCCTAGGAGCATGCGTCTAATGCTTTGTTTGATAACTAATAGACTTTTGCAATAAGTATGTGAGTTCTTTATGACTAATGTTGAGTCCATGGATTATACGCACTCTCACCCTTTCACCTTTGCTAGCCTCTCTAGTACCGCGCAACTTTCGCCGGTGCATCAAACCCACCTTCCTCAAAACAGCCACCATATATTTTCCTCAAAACAGCCACCATACCTACCTATTATGGCATTTCCATAGCCATTCCGAGATATATTGCCATGCAACTTCCACCGTTCCGTTTTTCATGACATGCATCACCACTTTCATATTGCATATAGAGTCATATTTTGTTCCAGGTATCGAGTTGTAAGTAAATAAAAGTGTGATGATTTCCATTATTAGAGCATTTGTCCCGTGTGAGAAAAGGATGATGGAAGCTATGAATCCCTCACAAGTTGGGATGAGTCTCCGGACTTTACAAAAAATAAAAGAGGCCAGGGAAGCCCAAAAAAAAGAGGCCAAAGATGCCCACCAAAAAGAAAAAAAAAGAAAAAAAATAAAAAAAATGAGAGAAAGAGAGAAGGGATAATGCTACTATCTTTTTCCACACTTGTGCTTCAAAGTAGCACCATGATCTTCATGATAGAGAGTCTCCTATTTTGTCACTTTCATATAGCTAGTGGAATTTTCATCATTTGCACGACCACTTAGTTTTCTTTTTGAGCTTTCATACACTTATAGCTCTAGTGCACCCGTTGCATGACAATCCCTACTCACTCACATTAATATCTATTGATGGGCATCTCCATAGCCCGTTGATACGCCTAGTTGATGTGAGACTATCTTCTCCTTTTTTCTTGCAACCTCCACCATATTCTATTCCACCTATATTGCTATATCCATGGCTCATGCTCATGTATTGCGTGAGAGTTGAAAAGGTTTGAGAACATAAAAGTGTGAAACAATTGCTTGACTTGTTCATCGGGGTTGTGCATGATTTAGATACTTTGTGTGGGGAAGATGGAGCATAGCCAGACCATATGATTTTGTAGGGATAACTTTCTAAGGCCATGTTATTTCGAAAGGACACGATTGCCTTGTTGGTGTGCTCGAAGTATTACTGTTTTTATGTCAATATCGACTATTGCTTTGAATCACTCGTGTCTTAATATTCATGCCATGATTAGATTATATAATCAAGATTATGCTAGCTAGCATTCCACATCAAAAATTATCTTTTTTATCATTTACCTACTCGAGGGCGAGCAGGAATTAAGCTTGGGGATGCTGATATGTCTCGGTCGTATCTATAATTTTTGATTGTTTCATGCCAATATTCTACAACTTCCATATACTTTTGGCAACTTTTTATATTATTTTTTGGGACTAACATATTGATCCAGTGTCCAGTGCCAATTCCTGTTTCTTGCATGTTTTTTGTTTCGCAGAAAATTCATATCAAACGAAGTCCAAATGGGATAAAAACTTATGGAGATTTTTTTTGGAATATATGTGAATTTTGGGAAGTGGAATCAACAGAAGGCGGTGCCCGAGGGGCCCACAAGCCAGGAGGGCGCGCCCTGGGGGGTAGGGCGCGCCCAGAGGGCTTGTGGCCACCCCTTAGGTCGGTTGGAGCTGTCCTTTGGCCGCAAGAAAGCTAATTTTTGGATAAAGATTCCCTCAAAATTTCAGCCCGATCGGAGTTACGGATCTCCGGATATTTAAGAAACGGTGAAAGGCCAGAATCATTGAACGCAGAAACAGAAGGAAACAGAGAGAGAGATCCAATCTCGGAGGGGCTCTCGCCCCTGTGCCGCCATGGAGGCCAAGGACCAGAGGGGAAACCCTCCTCCCATCTAGGGAGGAGGTCAAGGAAGAAGAAGAAGGAGGGGGGCTCTCTCCACCTCTCTCCCGGTGGCACCGGAACGCCGCCGGGGCCATCATCGTGACGGCGATCTACTCCAACAACTCCGTCATCTTCACCAGCACCTCCATCACCTTCCCCCATCTATCTACAGCGGTCCACTCTCCCGCAACCCGCTGTACCCTATACTTGAACATGGTGCTTTATGCTTCATATTATTATCCAATGATGTGTTGCCATCCTATGATGTCTGAGTAGATTTTTATTGTCCTATGGGTTGATTGATGATCATGATTGGTTTGAGTTGCATGTTTTATTATTGGTGATGTCCTATGGTGCTCTCCGTGTCACGCAAGCGTGAGGGATCCCCGCTGTAGGGTGTTGCAATATGTTCATGATTTGCCTATGGTGGGTTGCTTGAGTGACAGAAGCATAAACCCGAGTAGGTGGGTTGTTGCATATGGGAGTAAAGAGGACTTGATACCTTATAATGCTATGGTTGGGTTTTACCTTAATGATCTTTAGTAGTTGCGGATGCTTGCTAGAGTTCCAATCATAACTGCATATGATCCAAGTAGAGAAAGTATGTTAGCTTATGCCTCTCCCTCATATAAAATTGCAATAATGATTACCGGTCTAGTTATCGATTGCCTAGGGACAATTCCGCAACTCCTACCACCACTTTTCCACACTCGTTAAACTAACTTAGTTGTTTCTTTATCTTAGCAGCCCCTAGTTTTTATTTCCGTGCTCTTTATTATCTTGCAACCCTATCCTATCACACCTACAAAGTACTTCTAGTTTCATACTTGTTCTAGGTAAAGCGAACAATAAGCGTGCGTAGAGTTGTATCGGTGGCCGATAGAACTTGAGGGAATATTTGTTCTACCTTTAGCTCCTCGTTGGGTTCGACACTCTTACTTATCGAAAGAGGCTACAACTGATCCCCTATACTTGTGGGTTATCAGGCGAAAGCGTAATCATGGAAGGGCGCTTCCTTAGCCGGAACACGCATTAGAGGGGTTGCGTCACCAGTGGCCTGGGCAGGCTCACCGACAAGTGGGGACCACCTGTCGGGTTCGTCTTCCTCCTCTGCGCACGCCTGAACAGAAGCAGAGAGGGGCTCTGGCGACGATTCCGGGCGGCTCACACCACCATTTGCGATGCCATGACCACCTATAGACTCAGGGAGGTACGGTGCTTCTGGGGATGCCATCCACGTCTGTCGGAGGGATCGAGCGCGAGCAGGGCGTCGACCATGGCGGACGAGCGCTGCGGTTGAATGGAGCTTCGATCCCTAGCGGTTGTTAGGCTAAATTGGGCCGAGGAATGGGTCTGCAGAGGCTCAGAGAATCGGTTGGCTAAGAAATCCTTGAGAGGGGTCCATGGCTTGCCCGGGATTTGAGCGCGGGATGGCGGCGGCAGAGACTGCCGGAGTTGGGGTGGACGGCCACCTCCGGTCTTTCTGGTTTCCTTTGGGGGCTCACAAGGGATGGGGGTGCCGTTCCAACGAGCTCGGGATCCCTTCTTATAGGTGGCGAGGTCGGTTTGTCGACGGTCGTGGATAAGATTGCCGGCTGACCTTCTCTGCCACAGCAGGGCGACGTAGCTAGGCTTGGGGACGATGGCAGGAACTAGCGGACAAACTGAGGCTGCAACAGAGGCTAGCTGGTGCGCGGGGGTGGCTTGGGCGGTGCTGGCCACGGCAGAGACGGTCATGGGCGCCGGCGTGCCGCCAAAGAGCCATGGCTGCAACTCTGTCAGGAGCAGGGCTTGTCGGGGCAGCACTAGAGGATAAGGATGAGGATTAGGACGAGCTCAGGAGGGTTATCCAGAGACGCTCTGGCTCGGGCGCGGCACGTGCAAAGCACGCGCTCTGGCCATGCCTAGTGCACGCATGCTATATGCTTGACAGAATGCCAGGGTGGCCTAGAGGGCTTGGGTGCAAGTGGAAGTTAACAGGATTAGGGTAGTGGCAGCTAGGAGACCAGTGGACATGTTAGTTTGGCAAGAGAGGCAAGTTCACAATACAAACATAAGACCATGCCAAATCTGTCCATGCACTATAGGTGTTCGACAAAATGAAAGAGCCACCTATGGAGCTTTTCTTGAGCTGCAATTTGGCAGGCAGGGGTCTCTTTAAATGCTAAAGAGAGTGGTGAGGTTAGTTTGGCAAAACAAGAAACTTGTCAGTGCAAATTTTGGTGAAAAACAATTCTGGACAGCATCTGGAGGGGAACTTTTGGTGGACCAGAATGATGAGATTGGGTCTGATCTCCTGGACTTAAGGGCTTGGTTGGAAGGACTATAAGAAGGAAAAATGTCATGGTCACTAAGGCAAAATAAAAAAGGGTTGCAGTTCAAATTGCCCAAGTGGACCAGAATAGAAATGAGGATGTTTTGCTCAAAATTTTCAAAGAACACAAATGGGTTTTTGCATAAAAATGAGTTATATACATCTACTAACATCCCCAAATTTTCATGGAATTTTTAAAGAAATAAATAAACAGGTTGCAGTGCAAACTACAAACAGAACCAGATTTGAAAACTTGAAGTGGAGCTCAAAATTCAAAAAAGACCAAGAGAGGTTTTTGCATAAAAGTGATCTGTAGGCAATGCTTGACCTCTCCAATTTTTTGCAGAATTTACAAATGAATATTTAAAATGGTTGCAATGCAATGGAGACCCTTAAAAGAATGGAAATGTCATTATAAAAAATTGAAGCTTGACACAAATATTATGCAAATGATTCCACTTAAATACCAAACAAAATCAAATGTTTTAAGAGAACAGTCAAGCCCCACAATATTATTTGAAAGTTTCTAATAGGAGGGAAGAATTTAGCCTCTCGGGCTGCAAGCTGGCGGGCTGCGGCTTCGCTGGTGGCCGCCTTCCCAGTGAAATGGTAAGGGTGTTCCGATGAGGTACTCCTTCCGTAGATGTGCACCGTGGCCCAGAAGTGATGGATAGTATCGCTCGCGGGCTCCTCATGCACAACATACTCTGGGGGCTCTTCTATGCCAAGAGCTTGGCGGGTGAGGTCGGCGAGAATGGCTACGAAGTCTTCAGGCTCGGATGCAGTGGTCTCGTTGCGAGCGACAAGGCCAGACATCTTGCTAGTCTGGGTTATTGGAATGGAACTGAAGGTTGTGGTGCGTTGGGTTGGGGCAAGGCTTTTCTTTATAGACCAAAAGAGTCTTCCATCGCACGCTAGGGGATGCGACAACTCCAATGTCGGTCACAGACACACAGCCTATGGGCTGGCAGATAGGTTGGGCACCGACCACCAAAAGGTGTCGGATGGCCACTGTGGAGGCTATTTGATAGGATAGGCTTGAATGTGGATATAAAATATTCGGGTGGCGAGGAAACCTATGAATAGCGACCTGGCTAAGATAGGATTAGCCAATGGTCAGCTTGGCTCTGATACCAAGTTTGTCAGGACCGATTCTCTGGGATATGAGATTCCCAGCAAACGGCCCTCGTGCTCACCAGCCCCAGGATTACTGTTAGCTGGTGGACACTTCCTTGATACAGAAATTCCAAGCAGATTACAAAATAGAGAGTACAAGACCATGAAGGTTTATGGTGTACAACAAAATATTCTAGTGGCTGATGGCGAAAGCGACTCGGGGATCTCCAGCGTCTATGGGACTCCATTCCCACAGGAACAGCTGACCTGGATAACTCCTATCTCGCGCAGATGCTATCTTTGGTGTCTAGGTTGCGGGGTTGATATCATCGTGCTCCTCTCCAAATATGCGATCTGGCCAAGACAATAGCCAGGGACAAGCCTGTGAGTACGTTTGAATGTACTCGCAAACATCATGAAAACAGATATAATAAAGCAGGTGAATTGCATGCACTAAAGCTTATTTACGGATGCTCAATCAGTCATAATATAAATTCATAAATGCAGGTGAGCAAGTAATTTATTCATATGATGCAAAAAATGAAATGGAACATCGGGCGGTAGTCCTCCCGAAAATTCCAAGAAAATAAAATGTCCAATCGGGTGTCTGAAGCGACGCCTCGAAAGGGGTAAGAATATAAAACATGCCTCAGTCGGGCGTCTGAGCGACACCACAGAAAGGGCTTATAATAACAATGAGTAAATAATAACATGCGTGCCACAGTCGGGCGTCTGAAGCGACGCCACATAAAGGGCTTATATCAAAAGTAAATACAGCAGTGCCACAGTCGGGCGTCTGAAGCGACGCCACATAAAGGGCTTATAAGGAAAATAAATAACATGCGTGCCAAAGTCGGGCGTCTGAGCGACACCACTTAAAGTGCTTATATTGAAAATAAATAATAATATCATGAGTATCCAGGAGGTAGGACCATCCCAGGGATACTCGACAAAATCATATAAGAGAAGGGTTAGTCCACAAAAATTGATAATAATATTTTGTATCCTAAATTATGATCATCGACGTGTTTCAATTAATATCCTCCGAAGACCGACACTAAGACCGACACTTGACCTATCCTAGACTGTAGTCCTTAACCATGGACACGGCTATTCGAATAGATATTAACTCTGCAGAGCGTGTACTCTTTACCCACGAGTAACGGATTTCTTTAGTCAACCAGAGAAGTTGGCTAAGTCCGATTACGGTCTTTGAGTTGAAAACACACCTGACCTGCACACACCAGTTTGACTTCCCGATGACTGGAATCACGCACGGCACTCGTTAAGCAAAACTCTAAGTGGGGAGGCTTCAACCTCGATTAGCATGGGATCACAATATTTATAACGCGCGCAAACAGGGGCGCTACTCCCTCGGCTCCAACCGGAAACACCCATGCCCCCGGACCAAGTGACATGCCTACCAGTGATCAGTGGTATCTTTCACTATGGCCTCTCTGTACGGTGTGTGCAAGGAGAGGGGTTGCTGATTTACTGAACCGTACCCTACCAGTGGCAGGGACAAGTGGTAGCACAAATCAAGTATGGGGGTTACTGGTACTAGACTCGATCTATGGTCGACTCAGGAGGTTTATATCTTTCCTGCATGGTTAGCAGATCAAATATTTCCCACACTTTCAGACAGAATCACCATTTATCATACCCCATCATGCCTCACTGTTCATTCTCGTCCCAACGGAATGTCAGTACCAAGCTCGTGTCTTCCTGAGACAGAGACTTCCCCCGGATTCCTTCCGGTAGGTATGAGTGGCACAAGGGAGTGAGTACTGTCACATGTGTCTAAATTTCAATAACAAGAATATCTCATCATGCACTCATGAGCATGATCATACTTTCACATGAAATAATACTCTCTTCACTTTAGTATAGTGATGAGGTTTTATTTACCACATCAAACAACACATAACATATATTATACCAAGGTTTAGAATGCTTGCCTTCAAGGTGCAGAGAGGTGTGGTGTATTCCAAAACTTTTGAAAGTTTAATCTTCCCTCCAAATTCTTATTTTTGAAAATATCCAAATCAACATACATTTTAAAACTGTACAGAAAAGTTTTTGGAATTTTTTTCAAATAAATATGAAAATAAACTAGATAAAATTTAAGAGAGGTGGGAAAGAGAATCAAGTCTATTGGATTTTTAGTTTAAAAGTTATGGTCGGTCAAAGAGTGGTCAAAGTTCTGTTTTAGAATAAAACAACTAAAAGGAAACGCAGCGGCCGAAGTACGCATACCGAAGGCGAAAGCGTAATCATAAAAGGGCGCTTCCATAGCCGGAACATGCATTAGAGGGGTTGCGCCACTAGTGGCCTGGGCAGGCTCACCGACAGGTGGGGACCACCTGTCGGGTTCGTCTCCCTCCTCTGCGCACGCCTGAACAGAAGCAGAGAGGGGCTCTGGCGACGATTCCGGGCGGCTCACACCACCATTTGCGATGCCACGGCCACCTATAGACTCATGGAGGTACGACGCTTATGGGGATGCCATCCACGTCCGTCGGAGGGCTCGAGCGCGACCAGGGCATCGACCATGGCTGACGAGCGCTGCGGTTGAATGGAGCTTCGATCCCTATCAGTTGTTAGGCTAAATTGGGCTGGGGAATGGGTCTGCGGAGGCTGAGAGAATCGGTTGGCTAAGAAATCCGTGAGAGGGGTCCATGGCTTGCCCGGGATTTAAGCGCGGGATGGCGGCGGCAGAGACTGCTTGAGTTGGGGTGGACGGCCACCTCCGGTCTTTCTGGTTGCCTTTGGGGGCTCACAAGGGATGGGGGTGCCGTTCCAATGAGCTCGGGATCCCTTCTTATAGGCGGCAAGGTCGGTTCATCGACGGCCATGGATAAGATCGCCGGCTGACCTTCTCTGCCACAGCAGGGCGACGTGGCTAGGCTTGGGGACGACGGCAGGGACTAGCGGACAAACTGAGGCTGCTCCAGAGGCTAGCTGGCGCGCGGGGGTGGCTTGGGCGATGCTGGCCACGGCAGAGACAATCATGGGCGCCGGCGTGCCACCAAAGAGCCATGGCTGCAGCTCTATTAGGAGCAGGGCTTGTCGGGGCAGCACTAGAGGACAGGGATGAGGATTAGGACGAGCTCGGGAGGGTTATCCAGAGACGCTCTGGCTCGGGCGCGGCACATGCAAAGCACGCGCTCTGGCCATGCCCAGTGCACGCACACTACATGCTCGACAGAATGCCTGGGTGGCCTAGAGGGCTTGGGTGCAAGTGAAAGTTAACAGGATTAGGGTAGCGGCAGCTAGAAGACCAGTGGACATGTTAGTTTGGCAAGAGAGGCAAGTTCACAATACAAACATAAAACCATGCCAAATCTGTCCATGCACTATAGGTGTTCGACAAAATGATAGAGCCACCTATGGAGATTTTCTGGAGCTGAAATTTGGCAGTCTGGGGTCTCTTTAGATGCTAAAGAGAGTGGTGAGGTTAGTTTGGTAAAACAAGAAACTTGTTAGTGCAAATTTTGGTGAAAAACAATTCTGGACAGAATCTGGAGGGGAACTTTTGGTGGACTAGAAAGATGAGATTGGGTCTGATCTCCTGGACTTAAGGGTTTGGTTGGAAGGACTATAATCAAGAAAAATATCATGGTCACTAAGGCAAAATAAAATAGGGTTGCAGTTCAAACTGCCCAACTGGACCAGAATAGAAATGAGGATGTTTTGCTCAATTTTTTCAAAGAACACAAATCGGTTTTTGCATAAAAATGAGTTATATACATCTACTGACATCCCCAAATTTTCATGGAATTTTTAAAGAAATAAATAAACAGGTTGCAGTGCAAACTACAAACTGAACCAGATTTGAAAACTTGAAGTGGAGCTCAAAATTCCCAAAAGACCAAGAGAGGTTTTTGCATAAAAGTGATCTGCAGGCAATGATTGACCTCTCCAAATTTTTGCAGAATTTACAAATGAATATTTAGAATGGTTGCAATGCAATGGAGACCCTTAAAAGAATGGAAATGTCATTATTAAAGAAATGAAGCTTGACAAAAATATTATGCAAATGATTCCACTTAAATACCAAACAAAATCAAATGTTTTAAGAGAACATTCAAGCCCCACAATATTATTCAAAAGTTTCTAATAGGAGGGAAGAATTTTACAATACACAGGAAAAAGGGGTGGTTCTGAATCAGCAAAAGACCAATATAATAAAAAAGTTTTATTTCTAGCCAATTTTTAATTAATAAAAATATGGTTAAATTTTTTGGGGTGTTACATTCCGGTAGGCTGTAATGTCATCTGGTATGATCCTGTATCCGTTCTTAGCTGCGAGGAACTCGGTCAGCCCAGCGTTTGCAACAAATTGAGTGAACTCTTGATGGAACCCGGCTTCCTCCATGAAGGCATCATGCGGCCATTCGCACGGCCGCACCTCCACCATTCTCGGAGTGTAAAGGTCATTGTCCGATGATTTCCCAATGACTCCTTTGCCATTTTTCTTGGAGGAAAACTTACTAAAGAAATCCATCTTATTCCTATAATACAAATTCTGAAAATTTTAGCCTACAAATTTTTTGTCAACAAAACATCGTGAAATTGATATCAACTACTCCTAAGCATGCATAGAGGCCATACTAAGCATTCAAAGTGCTTAGAGTTCTAAGAATTCAACATGCAAGCTCATCTACAGTAGCACCAAGAGTAGCTAATTACTCTAAAAATAATCCATTAAACCAAAAACTAATTGGAGCAATGGAGGAGTCACATACCAAGTAGCAATCCCTCCAAATAGTTTCAGAAATGGAGCTTCGAACAAAGTGATCGAAATCCATGGGTTTGAGAGCAAGAGCATGGGAATGGTAGCTGTGGTGATTTTTTTTCTGGAGGTAGGGGATGATGTGGGCTGAAGGGATAAGTGAGGGAGCCCATGTGGGGGCCACAACCCACCAGTGCGCGCCTGGGGTTGCTGGCGCGCCCTGGTGTCTTGTGGGCACCAGGTGCACCCCCCTCGGGTATTATTTGCACCATAAATTCATAAATATTCGGAAAAAAATCATATCAAATTTTTAGAACATTCTAAGAACTTTTATTTTTGGGTCATTCTTATTGCACGGAGAAAACAAAAAGCAGGACAAACATGGCATTTTATTTTATTTGACTAACAAAAAGAGAAAATAAAATGTGGGAGCAGAGAGTTGTGTTTACTAGATACATCAACTTCATACCTCTCAAAAATGATCCATTAATAAGGTTGATCAAGTCTTATTAACAACCACTTCCGATTAGCATGAAACCGAAGAATTTTTGTAAAACACTAAGTTACCTCAATGGGGATGTGCATATCCCCCACAATAAGTAAATCATATTTCTTTTTGGCAGTAGGTAGAGGAAATTGAAAACTTCCAATAGTGATGGCTGGAGATTCCTCAATAACATTTATACCATTCACTTGGAATTGTTTCTTCGGAAAGTGCAGCGTGTGCTCATTACCATTGATATGAAAAGTGACCTTGCTTTTATTACAATCAATAACAGCCCCTGCAGTATTCAAAAAGGGTCTACCCAGGATAATCGACATGTTGTCATCCTCGGGCATCTCAAGAATAACAAAGTCCGTTAAGATAGTAACATTTGCAACAACAACAACAGGCACGTCCTCACAAATACCAATAGGTATGGCAGTTGATTTGTCAGCCATTTGCAATGATATTTTAGTAGGTGTGAGTTTATTCAAGTCAAGTCTTTTATATAAGGAGAAAGGCATAACACTAACACCGGCTCCCAAATCACATAAAGCAGTTTTAACATAGTTTCTTTTAATGGAGCAAGGTATAGTTGGTATTCCAGGATCTCCAAGTTTTTTAGGTACTCCATCCTTAAATGAATAATTAGCAAGCATGGTGGAGATTTCAGCTTCAGGTATCTTTCTTTTATTAGTGATGATGTCTTTCATGTACTTTGCATAAGGGGCCATCTTTAAGATATCAGTTAAGCGAGTACGCAAAAAGACTGGCCTAATCATTTGAGCAAAGCGCTCAAATTCTTCATCATCCTTTTTCTTAGATGGCTTAGGTGGAAATGGCATGGATTTCTGAACCCATGGATCTCTTTCTTTACCATGTTTCCTAGCCACAAAGTCTCTTTTATCATAACGTTTATTTTTAGGTTGTGGGTTATCAAGATCAGCAGCAGGATCTATTTTCACATCATTATTTGGTTCTCTATCATTGTTTGGTTGGGTATTTTCATGAACATCATCATTATTATTTTCATTATCACTAGATGTATGTTCATTACCAGATTGAGTTTCAGCATCAGAAATAGAGACATCATTATTATTAGGAGGTTTTTCTATCTCAGGTTCACTAGAGGTATGCAAAGTCCTACCATTTTTATTTTTCTTTTTCTTTTTAGAAGGACTAGGTGCATCAATGTTAATTCTCTGAGAGTCTTGTTCAATTCTTTTAGGATGACCTTCAAGATAAAGTGGTTCTTGGGT